>JANJYP010000162.1:0-24401 GCA_024605115.1 Rastrelliger brachysoma | reverse complement strand
GATAGAATTGTGTGCAGGACGGAGCCTCTCTTTAAGAGGAGTCTGTGTGTCTGTGATACAGATCTGAGGAGCTGACATGCAGTGACTGTCTGAGAAGCCCTGGGCTGATAAACATCACAGGTGGCTATTGATGCTGTATCTGTGTGTGGAGGAGGAGGGGGGGCTTTGAATGTGTGCACTGCTTGTAGGAGGAAGCAGTCATGCATGCCTACATATAAAACACACATACACACACGGGCACCACACACGCCTGTCTCAAAATTGGCAGCCTCTTCACAAGCATTCTTCTGGATCCCTCCACCCCTCATCTTTCTGTCCTCCTCACTCGCTACTTCTCAGTGAACACCTTTCTGCTCTGTCTGCACTGCAGGTTTGGGTCCAGCTAAATTGTAAAACCTCTAGACTGTTCAGCGGTAAAGATATGGATCAAGATACTGTATGTGCTTTTGCTGCTGTTAGGAGTAAAACATGTAACTGAAAGTCAAAATCAGATATTAGAGTAAGAATAAGACTTAACATTTCTGACCTGATTTTAATAGTTAACCTGATACTTTGGACTATCAGTTCTCATGTAATAAGGGCATTCCTAAAATTAGTCCATAGTCATGGACGTGCCACCTGTTTTGAATTGGTTGGCAGGTTGGAAAGTGTCTCCATTCTCTGTGGTCTATAATTAGGAAGGGGTGTTAGCTTCTGGACCAACTTCATGCAAAAATCCTGAGATCTCCTAACCTGTACTTGATGTGTGAAACATCCCAATAGTGTAGAGTATTTAATGTTAAGTCACTAAAAATAACCACATTTAAAAACAGAGGAACGAATGTGGAANACTTGATGTGTGAAACATCCCAATAGTGTAGAGTATTTAATGTTANACTTGATGTGTGAAACATCCCAATAGTGTAGAGTATTTAATGGTGAGTCACTAAAAATAACCACATTTAAAAACAGAGGAACGAATGTGGAACACCCCCTCCCCCCAAATCTAAAATGTGTATCACAACTATGTATCAGTTTTCCATTTAAACATACATGTGCAAGCTAGCAGCCACACATACAGCATGCAAACCCTCACTTTTCAGTCAGTGGNACACCCCCTCCCCCCAAATCTAAAATGTGTATCACAACTATGAATCAGTTTTCCATTTAAATATACATGTGCAAGCTAGCAGCCACACATACAGCATACAAACCCTCACTTTTCAGTCAGTGATTACTCTTTTCGCAAACATGGGCACTGAATCAATCTAAATGCAGTTTTTCCTTGTAGCTGACCTCCCAGCTGGCTGCTTTGTCAACATCTGGCCACTCTGAAATGTGTCATGGGTCAAGGCAGTCTTAAAATGGGGTCAGAGGTTATGGCCCTGACATGCAATAGTAGACGAGGTTTACTCAAGAAGCTCAACAAATTGATGCGTGTCAGCCTACTTAAGTACAAAGTAGGCGCAAGGAATTCAAGAAATGCAGTTTTAAAGTGTTTTAAGCTCACGTGTTGCTCTAATTACGGTCGCTTTCGAATTGTATTAAGCTATAATATTGTTGCGTTTTGCTTCAGTTAATCACATAATTTCCCTTAATTTAGAAATATGTAGTTTTTAACAGATGTGATGTTATTGGATGCTTACTTTGCCTATTCAAAACTGTACTGAACCTTTCATCCGTTGACAAAAGCCTCGAAAAAAATCGATAGCTTAATAGCCTTCCACCTCTCCATCTGACTGCAGCACTACGCCACCAAAGGAGCGAAATTAATACTCCGACCGTTTTCCTCAGTCAACGACAAAATGTTTTCACTTACCCCAAACTCCTCAGTATTCACTAAATCCTTTATTTGTAAGCTTACCTTTTAGAAAGCAGTCCTCCCTGCGGCTCCACACACACTCGGGTCTCCACACTTGTCTGATCTACATGACTTTCTGTTCCAGTCAGGAGCAGCAGCGACCCCACCTCCTCACCAAGCCCACCTGTGATGTACCTGCATCGGTGGAGTCTAATGTAACCTCTTCTTATTCCGCTGCAGGCAATTATAAAGACAGCGAGGCGCCGGAACGCATACTAAACGTTGCCTGCTAATACTTTTCTCATCTCCAAACTAATCCACATACTCACCTGCTGCTTTATTAAGTAGCCTGCCAACAACAGCTGTACCGGATTGGCCCTCGCTCTGCCTTCAGGATTGTCATAATTATCTTCTGTTCCATTATGTCCCAAAGGTGCTTCATTTCAGTGGCTCTAAAACTGTGGATTAGGGGCCCCCATAAGGACCAGAAAAACTAGGACATGCTGTGCTATGCTGATGGTGGTAGACTGGTACAATGCGGTCAGCAACAATGTCCAGCTAGGCTATGATGCTCAAAGGGTCAGTGTGCAAGATTTGGGTTGATCAATTTGCATAAATAGGATTACCTGCATGTTTCAATTAATGTATAATTACAAAATAGACACATTTACCTTAACTATAGAGGTCATTGTATATTTTCATTTTTATAGCACTCTATCCTAAAGATGGTTGTGTGTGAAAATCCAAGATGATCAGCACTTTAGAAAATATTCAAACCTACCCATCTGGTACAATCATGTCACCTTTCTTCCTCAATCCGCTCCTTGGTTTGAATTTCTTGACCATGTCTATAACTAAATGAGCTGCTGACACATGATTACATTAAAACAAGCAGTTGAACAGGTGGCCTGTGAAAGTGCGACAGATTAAACTGATGCACTCCAGATTATTGTGTTGTGCAGTTAAAGTAAAATAATATGACAAACATTTCCCTGGCTTGAGTCAAAGAACCTTTATATTAAAACTGAAACGCATCAACACAAATCAATCAGGCTGGACATTCCACCTGAACAGGTGATAAGGACTGAACAAAGGAACAGATAACCACACAGCATGCACTGCAGCACACTTAAAGGAGAGAAATACACGATTGGATAAGTGAGTTTGAACACCTCGATTATTTTTCTGCCAACTTTAACAGATAAATCTAGCATCGGACCATTTAAATTCTTCTTTTCCCTCAAAACCTCCAGAAATTTTAAAACTTAAACAAAATGAAAGTGACAGGATTAAACCTCAGGTTAAAAACTTAAAAGTCCAAACAGTGCAAGAACAGTGATGAGGGCACACAAATAAAAAGAAACAAATTAGATGCTTGATGGAGTTTCTGGAGGCAGCGTTCAGAGTCAACTTGTTTGAGAGAAATATGACCTGAAACAACAACCAATCTGTTTAACAAATGAACAAATTTAACAAATTGGTGAACATGAGTGTAAGGTTATATACTTGGTAACTCTCATTGTGTCTGTCCCATTAACTGCTTGACAAGTGAAAGCTGGAGCTGCATCAACTGTTCCAGGTGGTCAATCTGTCAAAGGCAAGAAAAATCATAGGTATTTCATTCATTTACTTGTTACTTACCTACTGATAATATATAACATTTCTTTAACAAGTATGACAAAACAATGTATGTGCAAGATGTCCATCAACATGATTAAGATCTGCTGAAAAATAAAAAGTTTGAAAGCAGTGAAACTGACCTTTGTCTTCAGGCTCAGACAGCAGCAGCCAGAGTTCAGAGGACCTGCAGTTCAAACACAGTCAAGTGAATGTTACAGCACTGTTAAAATGAACAAACAGGCAGTAGCATGACAAAGACTGGTGTGCAATAATATATGAAAATATGATTTTCAGACCAGCATACCGTTAGTTTTTCTAATAATGTTGCATGATGGCTCATTGCTATATTTAATAAAATTAATTTACTTAGCTATTCTTTCTGGCAATTCGAACTTGAATATGATTGATGATGATATGTATTTCAGTATTTTTATAGTGTACCAATACTAAAATAGTTAACGTACCTTCCTAAAGGTTGAAAACTTTTAAAGACTACTACACAGACCTAACAGTCAAGACTAGCAAATGAATTCTGCAATCACAGTGAAATTCTAAAATGACCAACCATTGACACACTCTGCTGAAGTGTTTTTCTTCTGCTGTGGCGTTGAGGGGGTCTTCTCTGAAGTCATATCTGGGCCAGTGGCAGCTGCTGAACTTTCCAGCACCTTTTGGGTTTCGGGTACTGACATAGGCTGGGGGCTGTGAGAGGCAGCTGTAGCGCGGTCAGTTTTCACCGTGTTGGATGGGAAAGGGTTACTCTTAGTTTTTGCTTGTAGTGCATCCAAAATCATGGAGGTGATGTTTCCCTCGCCTTTCTCAGTGGGCAAAGTGAGTGAAAGGATGTTAGCATGGCCATCGAAGGACTGGACAGTGGCATGGACACCATTCATCAGCAGGCTTTCAAACATCTGCTGCACCTCCTCTGGCCACTCGGCAGGAAAACGTTCCTTACCTGAGAGTGAAGGTTCACAGACAGGCAGCAGCAATCACAAAAGGTAATCATGGTCAAGTTTGGAATTAGAGAGAAAGAGTAACAGCACTAATGCCCTACCAGTGAGGATGCAGCGGGCGATCTGAAAGGGGACCTGCAGCAGGTGTGTGGGCATGGGCAAGATTCGGGAGATTGGCACTTTCTCTGTGTTGCCATAGTCTGCATAGATGACTCTCATCTCATTCTCACTGGCTTCCAGGACCACAGCACGGTACCAATTATTATCAGCTGAAGAAAAAAAAAAAATAGAAAAAAACTAATATTAAAGAGTCTGAGAATGAAACAGCAATACAGCACAATTCACTAATTTCACTTTCATAAAAACTGAAACCTAGTTCAACATTAAAACAATTAAAAACACCCTCTCCATAAAAATTGTCATACAGTTTGAGGAAATGTTTGCTCAGTATACTCATCGAGAAAGCAAAGTAAATTTTCATCTCACATCTGTTTTCTTTTTTGTGTTATTAGCCAACGTACTAACAATACATAGGTATACATACAGTATATAGTGAAATCCCAACTATTGCTTTCTGTTATTTTACCTCTATATTCTTTCCAAATCCGTTCCATATTTTAACATTTATAAACTTTGGGATAAGCTCAAATTGAAACCTTTTCGATATATCTTATTTGCATCTTCTTGTGTCTGTCCATTATCTCTGCAAGAAAACGGCCTGTGTATGGACACAGTAAGGTCAACAACATGCACAACTTGTACAAAACGTTTAATTCTTGGTGAGTATTCAGGTAAGCCTGTTAAAAGCCTTAACTCAACATTTAACAGAAGACAATGATCATTTTACTCACAGAGCTGCCCTTAAAACATGATACACATTTGCCAGCTAAGGACCTACAGACAGCACTGAAAACTCCATTAAAACAGACCCTGTTGTTACCTGGTCTGCGGAATGTATGCCAGGCTATAGTCTCCTACTTGTATACTGTGTTTAAAGCAGAGCCGCTCCTACGCTTGCCTGCATACACGCTGTGTAATTACTTCTACTAGCAGACACCAAATTACCAGCTTAGGTGTGCATGGGCAGTGACTGCAGGTGGGGTCTCGAGACCAGTCACAGAGCAAAAATATGAGCTGTGTAGGAGAATGAGAGAAAGAGATACAGAAGTGATAGATTTGTGTGCATGAGAGAGGAGTATAGCTCACTGGTGGATCAGCTGTTCTGTCCCCATAGGGCCTGTAATCATTTAACAATGTGTGGTAATGATACTGCCTGGGCACAGATGGGGTTTCCCAGCTGGAAATATTTGTTAAACCCTGAATGCAATCCATCATAAACCATGATGTCATCAGGTGAACATGTATCCACCTCACTGTCATGTGTGGTCATAAGATATAGATACTTCATATCTTAATTATCAATGATAAAACACTATTTAAAAGTGTAAAAGAAAAAAGCATTTATTAATGGTCTACATAAGCCAATATAATGGTGCAACATTATTGTAACTAATGATTACATGTGGCTAGATTAATAAGGAATTTGTTTAAAATAAAATCTGTTTATTATCACAGTGACTATGTTTATTCTATAATGTTGCCTGACAAAATGTTTTCAAGTCTAATTTAATGCTTATTTTAATTGTTTTGTTTCTGTTTGCCAGTGATTTTATCTTTTTTATTCTAACTATGAAAAGAAAATCAAATGTTTTTTTTTTTTTTAATTTTGCTCATCCCTTCTTGACCAGAAAAATGAAAAAACCCTTGCATTTCAATTTAATCGTTTGTATTATATGCAGGGCTGCTGGGTATTGGTACTCAATACTTTTCCGGTATCAATTGAATCAACCCAATACCGACTAGTGTTGAAACTGTGCCTGTCAAACAATACCTGCAATCAATTCTTTTTGGACCTGGATCTAGAAAAAAATGACACGGTGAGATTTATGCAAACGATTTCTTTCTTTTCACAAAATTGATATTGACTGAAATTGAAAAAAAGTGTTGAATGAAGTACTCCACTGGTATTGGTATTGTTTTAAGAGTATTGATATTGGTAAGGGTATTGAAAATGTTGGCGTAGTTAAAGGGGAATTCCTGGTGAGGCAAACAGCTCAAAATCATTACAACATATTTTTTCAACAAAATTAATTTTATATATACACATTATATGTAAAACTTTATATAATTGAATACTTTTTAATGCTATTTAAGTCCTTAAATTTTTTATGCAAAATTCATTTAATGACTGTAAAAGTTTAAACCCTGTAGAAGTTAACTTAGCTACTGCAGCATGTTGTAGTTTTCAGCAGGCACACTGTCTATTTGGCAATGTGACAAGAAAGCCCTCGTGTTGAATTTACATGAGTTCAATGATAGTGTATTTATTGAATACTTAGTGTGTTCCTCACCAGAAAACTTTGCACAACAAACAGCCCCTGGGACAAGTTTGCACTGGATAGTGGTGGAGGATAAAGAGGCCTGGTAGTTTCTGCTGTACGCAGCCAGCTCCACCATCACCTCCTGAAGCTTCTGCTGATCCACTGCAAAAAGGACGACACAACAATTACCACAGCGAAGCAGTGCAGATTTTCATCATTCTTGCATGTTCTTACTAGAGACACAGAAGTAACAAGTGAATGCTCTCACCCTGACTGGGGGCAATCACATAGAATAGGGAAGGACTAGTGACAGCTGCAATGTAAGGTTGAAAGGTCTTGTTGAGAGGCAGCTCCACGGTCTTCCAGTCCACTGGAAAAGATGGAGCTAAAAAAAAGAACATACAAATTCAATCAAGCTCCTAAAATGATCAATGCATTTCATCTTGAGGATGCCAGCTCTAACTGACCTGATGGTGCTGCCACAGTCTGCTCTTTAGTGGATATATCCTTCGAACTGCTGGTCTGGTTGGAGGCTTGCACTTGGCTGTGATCATTTTCCTTGACTCTCTCTTGCTGTTTGTCTCCAAAGGCCATGCTTGCATGTGTCTCTTTAGGAATCTCTCCAGGGACTTTGGCTAGTTGCTCAGCAATTAGGGAAGCTGCCACATTCTGTCCTCTACTCTCCACCTCTACACCGTAACCTTGTTCAGTGACAGAGTGGACACGCACAGAGAGGTGTTCCCCGTCCATCCGAGTCTGGAACCACAGTAGAGCTTCACTGCTCCACTCAGAACCCATGGGCTCCACACCTAAATGCAAACATACATACCTTGTTTTAAAAAAAAAAAAAAACTCTACCTATTATGAATTGCATATTATGAAAAAGTGCAGCAATTCTTCTTTAATTCTGCAAACTGCATCTGTTTTTCAGACTGCATATACCAAGAAAAGGTATTGTGATTCCATGTCGATACCATAGATTTGATTTGCCGCACATTTAAAATAAGGTCACACTTAGAAAAAGATATAAAATAAAAAAACAAGTGTGACCTTGTGATAAATGTGCGGCAAATCAAATCTACGGTATCAACATGGAAGAACACTACTGACAATTTCACACACAACCTGTGAGCCAGCAGCGAATGGCCTGGAAGGGGAGTGTCAGGAGTTGGGGTGTAATGGATCTGAGGTGGCACTTGTCCATCTTCATGGTATATCCATAGTCCACAAAGTACACCTCCACATTGTTTTTGGAATGCTCCTTTACCATTGCACGGTGCCAGGTTCCATCACCTGGAGAGCAAAAAGCAGATAATTCACTCAAAACAAACAAGAAAAAAAAAAGAAGATAATTCTGAGTGTCATCTGACAAAAATCACTGTGTTGTTCCATGGGTTTACTGAAATGTGTTCAACTTTCAGCCAAAGAATAACTTGCCATACTAACAGTCTGTCTTAAAGCAACACCATGTAGTTTTTCTCTTATTCATTTCCAACACCCTTGTGATGGTACATCAAATTACAATACATTGAATGACATGTCTGCTGTAGTCTCACAGGGTCTGTATCACTTCAACTGGCACAACATGACTTTGGGTAGTAACAGACAACAAAATGAGACTTTCATTACACCTAGGGGTGTCATCAACCAAAGAAATTCTTGGTCGAGTGAAGCACCTCTTTATATAGTAGGTAGTAGGCTACATTATGATGGGTTTGGCATTGGAAAAAAATAAAACTTGTGAAATGAGATGCATATGACATGCTAGGTCACTGTATCTGGGATGAAGACATTTCACATGCAGTGCAGGCAGTCTGCCCAAGCTGTGAGAAGTCCTGTCAAATGTACGTGTATCGCCCAGTGTAACCACAATCAATTTTTCGACAGCAGTATAAAACAACACTGTTCCCTATTTCCCACTATATGGGGACCCCGAGAGCAAATCCTACATGGTATTGCTTTAAGAACTAACAGTGTTTATCACAACCAGTAGTGTTATTAGATAAGACCCACCAGGAAACATAGCACAACAGGGCTCTCCCACTTTGGGCATGAAAGGTGATGCATCTGCCTCACAATGCAGCTTCAGTTCAGTCCCCAGCTGTGTCAGTTGCTGATGGTCTAAGACAGACAAACAAAATAAAGGTAAGTCTTTGTGAACATCTGAAATAATTAAAAATTTGGTTACTATACATGCACAGCAGCACAACCTGTTCTAAGTGAACACTTAATTGATTAGATATTCAGCTTCTCTAGAAACATCCACACCTGTAGGATTGTCAATGCGGCAGAAAAACTCTCCAGGATTCCACACGGCACAAGCTAGCAGCGCCACTGTCTGGCCTTCACTGGGAAGCTCAGTAAAAGACCACACCAGGCGATCACTGACTGGAGGAGACACTGAGGAGTACATTTTAAACATAAACAGCTGTCACACAAACACAAATGTCAAATTTTCTAGTATAAAACTCTCAAATAGTAGGTGGTAGCAGAGACAGCTGCTTACAATGAGTGAAGATAACTGACTTGAGATTTATGACCCAACAGCCACAAAGAGTGTCTCAAGTGGCATTTCAATTAACAGTAGCCTAATATTACATTTCTTGTAAATTCAACACACATTTCCCAAAAAAGGAACAATCACTCACTTCACATCAATGATAATTTATAATGTTTTAGTCAATAACTTGATATTTTCATTTACAGTTTGATCTTTTTCCCCTTTCATGTTGCATCTATAAGGATTTTGACTGGGGCTGAATGTAAATTAGGAGGGATATATTTCAGACATTTCCCACCTTGTGGTTCTGCAGGAAGATCAGCAGCACAAGTAGCTGTTGTCTGGTTGGGCTGCTCGTCACCACTGTTGTTAATAGGAGCGGCAGCCGCATATCCAGCAGAAATCAGCAGCTCTGCAATATTGGCCTGAGGATCACTGGCCTCATCAATCACTGCCACCAAAGGCTTGCCCTCTTGTGCTCCCTGGATCTCAATGCGCAGTATTCTGTTTGATACCCTTCGTTGCAGGGCTAACAGGCATTCCTCTGACCAGCTATTCCCAACAGGCTGCACCCCTGAAAGGGACCCCAATGGTGTGTGAGACAACTTGTGTGAGCGAGACTGAAAGATGTCAGTTTCAAAACATGTATTTTTCACAGTGAGCAAATCAAGTTAATTGTTTTATTTACTCAAATATAACCCTTGAAAATTACTCAGGATGAAACATGTTATGGTCTGATGCTACATATTTCTCAAGAATATAAATAGAGGAAGTTGCTTAATGCTAACAGATTAAGTAAAAGGCCCCCTCTCATGGTAACATTACTTGCCTAATGTAAAAAATGAAGGTAAAATCATCTATAAGGTAGATGTCGTTTCAACAGTTGAGACGTTGCAGATAAAGTCTTGACTAAATATAGTCAAACATACAGTAATTTTAGCCATTATGCTAGTTTTATAAACATTAAAATGTGTGTCACAGTGAAGATATTACCTGCTAGAGCACAAGGCATAGCTTGCATGGGAAGAGCCAGAAGTGAGGTGGTGATAGGTTGCAAGTGGGCTAAATCCACCTCTTCAGAGTTACCGAAATCCACGTAACCAACACAAACTCGCTCCTCTGAAGAATATGCCAGCACTTTGGCCCTGTACCACTGCTTATCCTCTGGAGGGAAACACATGAAGGTCAGAGGATGGACTACACACTCAACAGTAGGAAATATTTTGCGTCTTCTATTTGCTTATTTAGCTACAATATTATCCCCAAGCTTATAAGTATTTGGTACAAGAATATATATTTGAATCCATAAAGTGCAACAAATAGTCATTTTAATTAAACATACACCATTCTACCTCTGCATTAATGTGTTACATAGCAATATGTTCTTGATGTGTGCTATACCTTGGAACTGGGCACAGCAAACAGTGCCAGGTGCTGGTCTGAAGTTCTGAGGGTTTGAATGCTGGCAGCAGTGCTCTCTCAGCTTCAACTGCAACTCTTGAATCACTCCTGTCAATAAACAGCTGTGTCACTCTAAAAGTTGTAAAGACTGCCACAAAGTATTTGAGGGGAATTTTATAAGAAACTATGTACACAAACTAAAGTGATTCATATTGTTGAAGTCTTGAGGTTTAAGTTGCATGAGTCAGAAAAAATGCTATTTACCAGCATTTTCCACCTTCTGTACAACAATATCACTTGGTGACTGGATGTGGGTCACCACCACAGTGAAGGAGTCACCCACTGCCTGTGTCAGTGGCTCTGGTGGCTGAGCCCAGGTGTTTTCATCCTTCCCATTGGAGTACCGCTTGAAGTTATCCAAGGACATGCTCATCATGGCACCTGAGGAGATCCAAATAAATACTGAAACGGTCTTGTAAGAAATATTGAACTAGAAAAAAATTTTTTTTTGAAACACCACAGCACCAGTATTACTCGTATTTTTATTGACAGAACTTCAATAGCACATCTCCACACAAACCATAAATATTCATATTGACACATTAGCACTGTAGAAGTTCATGCTATGTGTCTATACATCTGAATTTTGTTTGTCTTGGGTCTGATAGACTAAAACATACAAGAATAACGTGAAACCTAAATTCAAGCAGAAAGAGGATTTACACTGAATCAATTCAATAGTTCTGAAAAGGAAACTAATAGACAATAAATCCAGATGCCTATCAATCCAATGAAATGCTGCTAGTAATTATTCCTATTGTATTATAGAGTCCAACTAGGGATGTGCAATATGATATTAGATGGTGAACGATCAGAACAAACTAAGCAGAGAGATCATAGAATCGTTGCATTCTATATGTTGCAGTGCTATGCTGACACATACGAGTCTCTGTGTCACACATGCTCTCAAAGTCTGTTCAATGCGAGAATAGGCTACAACTACTTTATTCCCCCTTGCTGTTCTGTAAATCTAAGGACATTGAACAGAGGAGCAATTCTCTGTCAGTAAGCAGTCAAAGGACGACGTTGCGGTTGAGTGAGGTTCAGTGAATAGAGAGAGCGCGATGCTGGTGGGTCAAATTAATAACAAGTTATTTAACAACAAATAAACTTCCCCACACATCGCCACTCAACCCTGCAGTTCCACCTCAAACCTCTCAATCCGAAACCGCTGTGCTGTTTAAAGCACAGCAGCAACATGATGATCTCTGTTTTAAAGAGGCGTATGTCACAGAGAAAGCTGTGACAGCTAAACTCATTACGTTACTGTAAATTAATAAAATCTACCAGAGTAAAAAAACAAGATAAATGCTTTAATTTAATGGAAATATTAAAATAGAAATAATTGGACATTCATTTAAATAAAGCGCTTTTCCTTTTCCTGGTCAAAAGGGAATAAGCAGAAATGTTTGATTTTCTTTTCATATTTGGGATAATAAAAGATCATTGGCAAATTAGATACAAAAAAATAAGCAACTTTCTCATATTCTGAAACCGGATGTTGTCATCAAGGCAAGAGCAATTAAGATCAGTTCTGTTCTGTAGTTTTTATTTTACTTTTCATGTTTATTAAAAGCTACCTCAAAAGCCAAGCAGTTTAGTTTTTATGCGGCAAGAGTGCACTTACCTCTGCCAACATTCTTGGCACATGTTGGCAAGATTGCACAAACTATTTAAATTAAAATCTGTTCAGAAACTTGGAAATAAATCATCAATATAAATCATTATTGTGATATGACATTTTTGCCATATCCCTCACCCCTACGTCCACGGACGTATCAAAGATGCATCCATATATGTATATGTGCTGGGGGGAGGGGGTTAAAGTATACAAATAGTGACTCTTTCAAATGTGTTCCTTATTTCTGCAAACTGACCTGAGATTGTTGGGAAAGCACCCATCAAACTGACTTACTTATTTCCTGCTGAGTTGGTTCAACACTGATGGTTTCCTTGGTTTCCTCTGCGTAACCATGCTCAACAAGCAAGGTACTTAGATGCTTTCCTAAAAGAAAATAAGTGACTTTCAATTCAGTCTTTAATTAGAAATTATTTTAATTGCACATTTGTATCACAAATCATGCTTAGCTGATAATAAATAAATCATATGTATCAGCTACCCCAATACTGTATCACCTACCCACAGAAAGCAGGATGTCCACAGCATAGATGTGACCGTTCTCTGGTGTTTCCACCACCTTTGCAGTGAAAGTCTTGCAGGTCAAGTGCTGCCTCATTGCAATACAACATTCGCCTGACCAGGTCCCAGTCACTGGCACCACCCCAGCAACATGGCACTCCATTGCCTAAAGGGAATTGATATAAGAACTAGTATCATCAAGGTAACTATAAAAAGACCATAGATTGTCACAGTGAATGTTATGTAATGGTCATCTTGTATGTCAAAACTATTACAGTGTGTAATTTAAAGTTATGAATGTTTCTGTACATTTATCGGTGTTTCTGTTACGGTGGGAACATGCACTCACACATGGACCAAATGGCTGGATATTGGTGGCCAGGGGTCTGATCCTGTCCACAGGGACATCTTCCTCATTGCCAAAGTCAATGTAAAGGATACGAGCAGTCTTCTGGTCAACAGCCAAAGTCTGGACCAGGCCTCTGTACCAGTTCTACACATAAAAAAAAAAAATACACGGAGTGAAGGAAAGAAAACACATCACACAATGTGCATACTAAAATCATGCTTCTTCATATCATTTCAAAAGGCTTACCAAATCAGCAGAGAACTGTACTGCGCAGATCTCATCAACACAAGGTAAATGTGTCATCACTGAAGGGCAGTTGTAGGTTTTCTGGAGCTCTGTGCTAATGCTTTGCAGAGTGCTAAGAAGCTCAGGGGTTTGATTGAAAAGAAAAAATCTGCCAGGACTGTAGAATTCTAAAACTGTTGCCTAAAAAACAAACAGGTATTACAATTTGGTATTTAACAACACAGACACATAAATCTGAAGTCAAACTGGGTGTTTTGTACCGTAAAGTCTGCTCCTTTAATGGCTTTAGTTTTCTGCAAGTCCTTCAAATAAACTTTATGGATGTTGGATCCATCCCCATGCTTCAATAAACACAGATCAAGTTAATGTAGAGCATGAAACTTTTACTTCTATTAGGACAGGGGTGTCAAACATATGGATTGTGGGCCAGAACCAGCCCACCACAGGGTCCTATGCAGCCTACTGCACAACTATGCAAAGTATGAAAACGTCTTTTACTCTGAAAATTGAAAACTTTTCCTAAAGTGGCCCAAAATGCTCAAATCTTTGGCTTTTTGTTAAACAACTTGAATAAACTTGCAATATGTTAGTTTTATAAGTGGTTAAGAGGATTTTGTTATGATTTCATTAAGTTTCAATGAAATACATTTAAATATTTTATGTTATATTTTCTCATGTCCAGAGTAAAAATAACATACTATTACAAAATTATCTAAAGACATTGTTGAAACTGCTCATTTTATCAGTAAATAGAATGTTTATTATGTTAAAAGACATTATATATACACAAATTATATATTAATTGTAGGTTATCATGTGATGGTTTTACTGGTTCTGCCCCCTTGAAATCAAACTGGGTTGTTTGTGGCCCTTGATTTAAAATGAGTTTGACACTCCTGTTTTAGGAGAATCATCAAATTATTGAGGTTACCTGTAACTCCATCTGAGTTTTGTCTGCAAGTACTGGTGAAGCAATGGCCTCCATTGCTTTCTCTCTATAATATAAGAGAAAAAGTGAGTGGATTCTATTTATTATATGTAATATATCAATTTCACAATAGGCTTTCAGTGTTATAATTGTAAAATACAGCCTACTTTTCTGGCTCTGGATCAAGGGGTGTGCACATGTGTCTGTGTGCATTCCAGTCTTGTATCTGACACACCACAGAGCAGTAAGATGTCTTCTTGCAGCTCTTGCATTGAAAATTCCCTGTTAGGTGAATTAGATAGTATGGTCATTTTTCTTTTTTTACTGAGCCATCTGCATCATTATCATCCAATAACCCGTTCACATCAATACACACAAAGCACCAGAAAACATATTGCCATTGCTGATATTGGCTTACACAGCCTGAAAACAAGACCTTTGCATGCATATATTATTAATACATGATGCTAACACTATCAATTGTACATCCACAGATACATATGTGTGGAAGAACCCCAGACCTGTGAAACCTGTTGTCAACAACATCGACTTTTAAAACAGTAGTATCACCTGGTGTAGCATCCCTGGCTGGAATAAAAACGTGTAAACTGGAATTTTACATGCCCCATTTGACTTTAATGTTTTCAGTATTACCTTGCTGACCACAGTAGTTGCAGAAATATACAATCAGTGCTGGTGGTTCGGATCCTAACAACTGTGAAGAAAGAAAAAACTGGTACTGAGCAAAGAACTTTTATTTAACCAGAACACACCGCTTTAGCCAGTGATGAAAAAGTTTGATACATACAGCAGTTTTATCCTTGGTGGGCGATGAAGTAACAGAACCTGCAAAAACAGAAAAAGAGGCAATTAATCTGTCGGTTTGCAACATTTGGTTGCAATGAAAATCGTCATTGGGTAATTTACAGGCAACCAAAATTTGACCGAGCAAGCAGATGTCCGATAATTTACATGGTGTAAGTATATGTCCAATATTACACTCATACTTGCTTATCAAATTAAATGATAATGTTGGTAACGACTGACCATCTCCAATGGCGCTTGGCGGAGGCCGCATGGGGTTTGCAGCGGGCATGGCGACCAACGCGGGGCCGACACCCACGGGGCTCGACGATGGTTTCCTCAGGGGTTGGTTAGGCTGCACCAAGTGCGGGGAAAATGCGCCTTTCATAGCGGCAGCTGACAAGGTCTTTCAAATTATCTACAGTCAGAGAGTTTGTTAAAATATGAGTAACATTTATGACGGCATCCCAAATGCTACAAATATTAGCAACACCGAAAAAGCTGCACTTCACCACATTATTGGTTTCTTTATGCTAGCGCAATTAACTAGCTAAAACGGTTATCATTTGGCAATAAAATACTCCAACTAATGTAAATAATGGTGTGGCACGGAGCATAATTAAATATCCACACGAATAAGTATCTATAGATATGTAATTTATGGTTTAAAATATTTTTTAAATATATTTTTTTCGACATTTTACCTGAGACACGTGTTGGAAAAAGAGGTAGATTGATGCGCCTGCGTAGTAGCGTCAACTGCAGAGGTCAGTATGAATTTAGCATGCTCGTGTATCTGCCTCCTCAAAAATAATGATAACTACATCTTTCTTGGCCCATGATGCTATAATTTATTTTTTGTAGTTATTTCAATATCGTAACAATGGCTGAACATGTTTTGTTCTCACTTTAGCTGACAGTGAATTTACATATAGCAATGTATATATTTATTAATACTACTACTACTACTAATAATAATAATAATACATTTTATTTGAGGCATCTTTCAAGTCACCCAAGGTCACCTATGGGAGAAATCCGGACAAAATATGACAAAAAAGGAGAAGGAGCGGATGCTATTATGTATATTATGTGTATTAAATTGTTATTCTTGATTTTTCTCTCTCGGGAAAATACCAGTTGTTTTTCTTTTTCTATAAAAAGAGACTTTATTTTATAGCCCCTTTCATGCAGGTTAGTGTAGTTCAATGTGCTTTACAGCAGATTTCCAAGCAGATAATAAGACAGAACAAGTGACAGTCTATGGTGACAACACTAAAAAGTGAATAAAAACAATGAGAAAACAAAAGCAAAGAACAAATTAAAAGAAAACACAGACCAACACATGAGAGAAAATACAGATAATTAAAACATTTTTTAAATAAATGTTTTAATTATATATATAAAAATTGAGAGAGAATAAGACATTTTTAAGACTTTTAAATAGATTAAAATGCAGAGGGAAAATAAAATGGAATTAAAGAGATAAAATTTAATAAATGTAGACTAAACACTAGGTTAAAAATGAAATTAAAAAGACAAGAAACATGAATAAAATTGATAAGATAAAACATTGAAACAAATAGACAGGAAATAATAAACAAAAGAGAATTCTCACTTAATATTTAATCTTGTGTTTTTTATTGTGCTTACAGTTATAATTTATTGAAAAAATACATATATTTTTAAAAGTCATTTTGTTGCTTCATAACTATAGTTCATAACAGGTGGAGGAGTACCTGCCGTGGGTTTGCGTCACACTGACGTCACGTCGCACTGGGCCGTCATTGGCTAATATCAGCTCATCTCTTCTCCTGCAGTGGCCATGTTTGTTGATGTGTCACATCAAAGTGACTTGCTGGGGCGATCAGCTGGGTGGAAAACAGGCGCAAAGTTCACCTTTACCCCTCTTACCGGAAAATTGAACCACATATGGATTCATTGCAATCGGTGGGTGAAGATCATTAGTGTTTATTTGTGTTAGATGCTAATGTTAGCGACGCTAGCCTGAAGTGTTAGCTGAGCTAGCGCCCCTCATCAACGTTAGCTTGAGCTTCGCAAGCTAAAGTAAGCAGTGCCTCCATACAATATGTCAGTCAGCTGGATAAATCAACTGTACAAGCTGTTGTTAGTTTGGTATATATTACGATAAGTCGCGTGTTTTACATGCATCTCAATGTAAAACTAGCTGGATATCACGTCTCCAGTCTGAAACCAGTAGGGCTATGGTCATGAATTGAACCGAAGTGTTAGTAAAATGGTAGTAAATACTAATGGTACACCGGCCTGCTGCTTGCTAATTACACAGTAACCACTCCAGTGCATGGACATCTACAGGGTATGTTTAATAAGTCTAGTCAGTGACTTTACGTTTACATATTGGGCTGTGTGATGTGTGTGTGTGTTATGACACCACCACATGTGTTAACTGTTGTGCATTCACCCCAGAAGTGTGTTTATTTACGCAGCCATGTTTCATATTTTGATATTAATTTGTGTGATATATCAAGAAAAGGTGACACATAAAGTGAGTATAGATGGTTTTGAAAAAGGTAGGACATATCATATGCTGTGCTTGTTGTTGCAAAGGGAGTCTTCTTAATCATTTCATGTTAGCTTTCAAAACTGCAATGCAGGTATAAACTTTGTTCTCATTTCAAGTGAGTAATGTTTAAGTGTTGATTGTTTAAAGTGGTTCAAGCCAAGTATATAGATCAACCTGAGGCAGTGCTACTTTATTTATTAAGCTTTCCGGTTTCTGTTTTTGTGAACACAGAGTTAGTTACTGGCTAAAGTTCTTGATCTCTCTAAAGTGAAATAGAAACTTGCACTATCAACCTAACGCATGCAGGTGATCATGTGCACTGCCATTTACAAGCTCTTGTGATATGTATATGGTTTGACATCTTGCATCATGTTGACTTTAATAGCTTTAAGCTAATAGACATGGTTAACAATTATATATGTCAACTGTAAAGTCACACATCATAAAATCCTCCCTCTTTTAGATTGACATGTTTCTCATGTTCTCTCTAGTCTGTTTCACCAAGATCCCTGAATCAGTTGCCCAAACATTACATTGCAGCTTTATAATAATCTTGAATACCTATCTCTGTTGTGTGACGTTCTACACCGCACACCTATAGGTGCAACTACGTCACAATTGTTGACAGGACCGCACCTCCCAGTGTGACTCATAGTAGGGTGGCATGCATTCGAGTTATGAGTTGCTTTTGGAAAATATAAACTTGCAATTCACAATATAAGTAACATGAATAAATATTAAGTTTGTTACCAGGCTTGTCAGGGTTATTCCTGGTTGAACACCATGCCAAGATTATACCTAATAACCAGGAAACTACAATATACAAATATCATGCCTATTCTGTGGATGACATTCAGTAATTTTAGTCAGACCATTTATGTAAACCTGCTCTTCACTCCTCCCATTTAGCATCACTCTCCCATGTGTGCTTCTCCCTTTCTCTGACAGATTTGAGGCAGAGAGAGACCATGGAGGAACCTGGTCCTGCCTTAGATGCGCACATGATGGAAGGATCACAAGTTGAATCTGTGTCAGAGGGATCACCCCCAGTGAATCAGCTCCACAACAGCACGTCTAATGTAGAGCAGGAGAGACACATCTCTGACAGCAGTACAGATGAAGCAGAAAAACGCAGTCAGGCTAAGGACGAAATGCAGCCTGACAGTGAATTAATTAAGACTACGACAGATGCTCAGATGAACACAAAGACAGAACTAGTTGCTCAGACACACAGTCAGGAACAGGTAGGGGGGAGTGAGCTAGCTGCTGATAACTGTTGTGATAGCAGCACAGTTTCTATTGACAATGGAAAACCTCCTTTTTGTCTTTCAAAAGAAGTTGGTGATGCTATGGTAGCCCCGGTCACCACTTTAGTGGATGTGGTAGAAAGCTCTCCTTCTGTTCTTGAAGGAGCAGAAGAAACCTCATTAACTTTTGATGAAGTGAAGAGTTCTCATACCACCACTCAAAACAGCAATGAGCAGCCATCGGTCTTGGTTACAAATTGTTCCACAGAGCCCTCTCATGCTGACGACAGCGGATTAGTTAAGAGTCCGTCATCCTCCTCCGTCCAAAGCGCTTCCAAAAACTCACCCACCGACTCCACAACCACCTCCGGGATTTCTAACGGGCCGTCTACTCCCAGTTCGGATACTGTCAGCTCCTCGCTTGCTTCCAGCCCTCAAACTAGTGCCAATACGTCAGCCCCCTCACATTCCTCGTCAAGCCCATACGACACTGATTGCAGCCGAAAGCTTATTTCCCAGATCCAGCGCTCCCTGTCACAGGAGTCACTGCTAGATGAGCTGGAGTCTGAGCTGTTGGCTTGTCAGCTGCCCGACGGTGAAAGTGAAGGTGAGAGGAAGGGGAGCCCACCTGTCAACGGACTTCCCGCAGACCAGGAGGGCTGCATGGTGGTCTTCGAGAAGTGTGTCCAATACAAGTATGCACAGCAGGAAAAAGCTATTCAGAGGTAAATGACTATTTCATGAAAAAAAAAAGTGACTGAAGTCATGATGGTGCCAGTTATTAAATTATAAATTCTTTGATATACACCCTGCTGAAAGTAGATAATGATGTAGTAGACCACCTTCTGCACATTTGTACAATCACTGAGCTTGCACTCTAATGGGTTAGTTTAGCAAGAGATTAACCTACTTGGTAATAGCTATTGTTTTTTTTCTTTCATTTTACTTGCATTTAATCTGTCTTGATTAAGCAGGCTCAGGAGAAAATTAGTTTTTAAGCCCTTTTTTGCTGTAATGAAACGAAATTTTTGGATTACACAGTGGGCCTACATATTTTCCCATCTAGCTCTAAATTTTGGCTTGATAACAATAGCCCAAATTCTTCAGTACTTTGTGTGGACTTGACCTGACTGTGTGTGTGTGTGTGTGTGTGTGTGTGTGTGTGTGTGTGTGTGTAGGTTGCTTGAGGAGAACAAAAGACATCAGGAGCTGATCCTGGGTATCTGTTCTGAAAAAGACACTATGAAGGAAGAGCTGAAAAAGAGAGCAGAGACAGAAAAACAGCACACGGCCACCATTAAAAAGGTTGGTGTCATTCTCTTATGGCCTCTCTGTGCTCACGTAGTTAATTATCATACAGAATCGACTAGTTAATGATATTATCCGTGTCCCTTGATCTGAAACATGTGTAATCTTATCTGATGAACTATGCTCATCATTACAGCAATGTGTCTGCAAGCTATTTTTAATAGATATTTCCAAAACAATGGAAAATTATCAACCTTATGTTTCCTATCGCAAAGGAAGCGCTCCCTTGCAGTGTTTTGTCTGACTTCCTGTCCTCCCCAGACATCAACTTCTGCCAATTGTGATCAAAAGCAACTGTTTTGTAATTTTTTTCTTTTTCATTTTTGCTGCATAATGTTCAGACACTGTTTCGACAGTGGATAAATCAGCTTTTCATACTTTTATCTGTAATTGACCTGAAAGTGCAGATGACTTTTTGTAGTTGTTTGTTTTTTTCTTTTCGTTGCGTACTGGCATTCAAAAATGTTTAGTACAATATATGTAACGGAAATACACAACATTTGCTATTTAATGTTAAGTAAAACAACAATTATTGCATAAGTAATAGGATGGGTTATCATTCAAAGTTGATATTACATTCAGAAAAAAATGAGGAAAAAAGGTTGAGAACCAATTATATCTCCATTAAGGGTTATAGAGTTTGGCCTCTGCTGGCTGTTGTACAATTGGAGGACAACCCGGAGGACAAAGTGTTTAGCAGCGCCGGTCACAGTGACACTCCAATTCAATTAAATCTGAAGTCCAGCCCTGTATAGCTGGTAATTAAAGAAGTCAAACAAAGCAGCCTGGTGGAGGGAAGAAAAGGACACTGAGTCCTGATTACCACCATTCAGTGGACCATATGTACATCAAAGGCTGTATGCTTTTGTATGAATTATGTGCATTTTTAAGCATTGTCTTGTGTGTGTATGTGTGTGCGTGCAAGCATGTGTGTCTCCTGTTCTTTTGATTTACAATGCTTAAATCAAGCTAGGACTTCAAAACACAAGTACTCTTCTCTCCACTGGGCAGGGTAAAGCATTACTGTTGCCATAGGAGGAACAGAAATTAATTCATGCTGTCGAGGTAGCAGCGTTTACTTAAGCATTGTGCAAGCAATGGAGGAGTGTAGGAGGGATTTTATAACATACACCCAATGTAGTTTGTAAGCCTTTTTTCCCAACTTTTAGATTTGGATTGGTAATTAAATGTTTGCTATTCATATCCATGTTACATTTTACATAAAATTTATAAAAGTATAGTTTCAGACAGAACAGTAATTAATGACCTTCTTTCTTCCTCTTCCTCTCCTGTCAATTTATTTTCCCCTCTACATTTTAGGTTAGGTGTCATCCTGTGTAGCAGGTTAGCCCAGGTGTGGCCTAGGCTTAGGTGTTGGCCAACAAGTTGCTCATCCTGACTGTGGTTTTTTTTTTTTTTTTTTTTTTTTGTATTTTGTCTTGTGTATCTGCAGTTGGAGGGCAGGGTGGAGGAGCTGCTGAAAGAGCTGAGGGAGTCTCGGGACAAACTAATTCATCAGGATCAGGCAGCTAAGGCTGCCCTCCAGCAGATGCAGAAAGAGATGACCTACCGGCTTGAACAGGTATAACTGGGACCCAGATACTCCTTGATAAACTGGTCACATAATACCTTTGCTACTGTTTGGCCCTATTTTGCATGCCTGGCTGGTCTTCCATTTTAAGCTGCTACTTTACATCTGTTTTGCTGACCTAAGGCAATAAGGAAATATTCACTCGGCTTTTAAAAAAATTGCACAAAATACCTATTTAAATCTTTCTTTGTCCAGGATATCTTACATGTTTTCACAGTCATCTGTGCAAAAAGATGAAATAGCAACCAGACTTATTTGACATAGGCTAAGGTGAAGATGAGAAAGGAGCTTACCTAAATGCAAATTCATTCAGCTTTTAAGGGATAGTTTTGTATCTGTAACCTAAAATTCTATGAGTTACTTGTTGGTAGTGTTGTTGATGATTTGAGCTCAGGCTACAGCTCCTGTGATCAGAGATACACCCGTGAGTCAGCAGCTTGTCACAGAAAGAAATTAACAAACAAAAACATTTAAGACCACAATACAGCCCTCGGCTCTCAAACAAAATATGTAAATGAATTGTGTTTGTATAAAGTATGCATAAATAGCAATGTAGAATCCTGTCTGAAATGAAAGGTTTTGCATCCTTTGCTTTTTTTGAGCTGCTATGTAGTGGTTTAATATGTTGATCATATGTGTACTTGTTCTTGTGAGTTACTCAAACCACCTTGCATAAACAAGTCTGAACTACTTACCCAATACACTCATTAAATCACTGTGTTATCACCTACAATAAGATAATGGATACTCAGAACTGACTCAGTATTTTTGTCATACATTGTATCTCATATATAATCCTAACATTTGGACAAAACTAGTAGCAGAGCGGTCAAGGTCTTTTGAACACAAAACTCTTGTTATTGCAGATTTAATCACTTGTTAAGCGAATAGTAGAGGCAAGCATATTTTTCATCCAGCAGTTTGCACACCTGGTTGAAAATGTGTAGGGCACTTTTGACAGTTTTGTCACACCTCACACTTTTTAATTTCACTGTTCAGTGAGCAATATGAGATAGATTTTGCACTCCAGTCGGCTCTTCCCTTGCATTAAGATGGTGACCCAGTCCTAATCAGCTGGCACCCCCAAAGCATGGTCACATTATGGAATAGACTTTTTCTGCAATTTCACTGATAACTTCCTCCTTTTTTAAGTTACTGCTTTTTATTTTGAGATGCACATTATGACACCTGGTGAATAAAATGCCCTTCTCTTGCTCCCCTTAAACACCAGCTTGTTAGAACAAACAGTGTGCATGGGGAATTGGAACATAACATGGTTATCTGACAAACTGAGAAATGACACATGAACACACAGCATCTTGTTGGCATGAGGAATGAACACACAGGTGTGAGACCAGTGAGGAAAGCAGTGAGTTTGAAAACGAGGCATCAGTGCAGTTGGGGTACTGACCACTGGTCTTGAAAAGGACAAAGCGGCTCAAGGCTGTTGATATAACTACACAAACAGTTTGTCACTGATAGTATAATAATCTTTTTACAGTTGTAAAGACGTGCCCAGTTTTAAGAAGTTGTATTATACCATTAGTGTGTTTTTATAGTGTCAACTATACTCTTTGGGTTGCAGTGCTTCTTGACATTTTTTATTTCAATCAGACATTAAAGACTGGCAATATAACTGACTTTGTGATAAATAAGTGATAATTCACTATATTATTGCAATAAACACAGAAATAAGGCTGAATGCTTAACAGACCAACAGTCAAATCAGCAGTTTTGCCTTCTATTCACAATGTAATCCAAGACCATCCATCCGTCTTCCACCAGTTTGCAGCTGCAGCAGGAATCGCAAAGCAGCTCATAAATCCGTCTCCCCAGCCATCTCATTATAGAGATTCCTAACAATACAAGCAGCTCAGTGGCTAAATAGCGGAGGGGACTGATACAAACCTATCTCATGATATAAACTATACCACACCAGGTGAACAAGAAGTGTGATGAAGCACGCCAAGAGAAGGAGTCCATGGTGATGAAATACGTGCGTGGGGAGAAGGAGGCCCTCGACCTGAGGCGAGATAAAGAGAGTTTGGAGAAGAGGCTGAGGGAGGCCACCAAGGAGGTGGACCGCCAGGCCCTCCGGGGGAACCAGCTGGCCCAGGAGAAGGGTCGGCTGCAGCAGCTTCATGAAGCTAAGGTAATTATTGTGCTGCTGTGTTGTAGCATTGTCATTTTGAGAACTAACATTAGGACAAAAAAAACCTCTGTTAAACTTATATTAGTTGGATTTGATTAGCATTTACTGCAANTGTAGCATTGTCATTTTGAGAACTAACATTAGGACAAAAAAACCTCTGCTAAACTTATATTAGTTGGATTTGATTAGCATTTACTGCACTGCTTATTGACTGCAGCATTTCAAGCAGTCTGGATTTTGACATATACATCACACTGAAACTGCTCTTCTAAAGGTGACAAACAACTTACTAATGGTTGCAGACCCCTGGTTCACCTCCTATCTGTCAAACAGAAAATGTTCTGTCTCATTTAATTCATTCATCTCTTCATCTGCACAGGATCTCCAGGATCAATT
>JANJYP010000147.1:0-14150 GCA_024605115.1 Rastrelliger brachysoma | reverse complement strand
ACGGCCCTCCATGGCACATGATTGCCCACCCCTGATTTAAGGCTTTAACAACAAGTAGTAAAATCTTACAATCAATTCTAAAACTCACAGGCCATCAGCGGAGAGCATCAAGAGTTGGAGAGATAATTATGGTCATCTCTCTTTGTACCTGTTAAAAGCAGTGCAGCAGCATTCTGTATGAGCTGCAGTCGATGCATGTTTCCCTTGCTAATCCCAGAGTACGGAGCATTACAGTAATCAAGTCTTTTGGAAGTAAAAGCATGGACAACATTCTCCAAGTCAGTAAAAGAGAGGAACAGTTGGATTCTTGCTAATTGCCTCAACTGCCCAAAACATGATTGTACTACCTTTGTTATTTGAGAGTCAAAAGATAGCTCTGGGTCAAGGAGGACACCAAGATGGTGAGCCCTTTCTGGATGCTAAATGATAAGGCACAGTGCAGGAACGCTTGAAGTGGCTCATATAAACATTTCCATTAGTCAATGAAGTTTGCATTGTTGAATTGTTGCATTGAAATTTCAAATTGTTTAGTGACACGCCCATAACAGTAAAAAAATATATTTTTGTTTAGAAATTTGATTTGAAAATGAGAAAACAATCTAGTTCCAGCTTCATACATTTGTTGCTTTTTCTTTCCTTCCTCATGCAGTGTTCAAAATCAAACTTTTTTTTTTTTTGTTTTTGTTTTTTTGTGGTGGTGAGTGAAGCAAACCTACCAGTCACTCAGACATTTTATCAGTATTTAGCTGCTGGTTGAACCCTGGTCTCATGTGATAGTAAAATACATATCTTTGAATTTTTGACTGTTGGTCAGATAAAACTATTTCTTTTAGTACAGTCACAGCCAAAATTCTAAATAAATCTTAAAAAGACATTAAAAACTTAAAATTGATTGGTTCTATAAAAATACACAAGAAATTTTGAGTACTGGGTAATTTTAGTACCAGTGATCCACTAATGAGGGTCATGCTTTTTATTAAGACACATTTTTTGGTGCTGTGCTTCATGTCTATATACCCAGCACATTTTAAAGTTCCTCAGAGGCAAAACACCGGAAACACACCAGAGGATACAGATTTTCAGCCCATTGAGATTATGTACATTTTTAAGGGTTTCCAACTTTAACCTAATCGGAAATCTACTTAGCCACAGTAATAAAAATACCTTTATGTAGGTGTATATTCATTTATTTTATTTTTTTCTATATTTCCTTTGCAGTCTAAAAGAAATCGATGCAAGGTCTGGTGTTCTCCTGGAGTGCGATACTACAATAAAAGACTCAATCTTGAAACACTTGAAGGTTTACAAGATCCGCAGAAAGGTCAACTTAACCCCTTGTCCAGAGCTCTCTGTGTGGGCAGTGCTCCCCCAGCAAAAAACACCAGATCATCCGGTTAGTAAACCTGAGCTTTCCTCCCCAGAAAAGGCTCTGGCATGGGAGACTGATCCTCGAGCTCAGGAAATGGGCTGGAGACTGGTGTTGGACAATAAAGTTGATCCCTCCGATATCATTGTATCATGTCAGAAAGGTGACATAGAGGAGTATCACAGACATCGCTATGCAATAGGTAAGACCAGTTAATTAGTTTGTATACAGAATGTATTAGAAGACAGTGGCACAAGAAGTATTTTATGCATGAGTGCTCTTGAAATGTTGAGTTTAGTTTGTTTCCTGTGCTGTCATTCTTTCTAGGACTTCCTGAAGGAGTAAGGGACCTTCCTCCTGGGGTGGCATTACCACTAGAATCAAATCTTGTGTACATGCAGGGCATCAGTTTCAGCAAGGGCTGTTACATTGGCCAGGAGCTCACAGCCAGGACTCATCATACTGGGGTGATTCGGAAACGCCTGATGCCAGTACGCTTGTCAGCTCCTGTCCAGGACCTTGAGGAAGGAGCCGCCCTGCAAACACAGTCAGGCAAGCCAGCTGGGAAACACCGAGCAGGGCTTGGAGAGCTGGGCCTTAGCCTAATCCGCCTGGCTCATGCCAAAGAGGAGTTGATGCTCAAATCTTCCGACAACGCCACAGTGACACTTGAGGTCTCTGTGCCGGACTGGTGGCCTAAAGACATGAAAATCAACTGAAGAGGATATTTCATAGCTCCCCAAAAATATGACGTGCATCACAACTGACATATTTCTCATAGACAGAACCCTCAAGTACAGTATGTTCCACTGTCATTGCTTGACAGCTGTGCAGCACTGATCCATATTTGTGAGTATTTTGTGTTTGCAAGAAAACCCGCTTTTAGAGTGATTTTTTTTTTCCCAAATCATATGTTATTTATCACAGAATTATGATATTTAATGGCTGTATTGCAGCACTATACAAGAGGATATAATCACCATGAGATGATGTTGAATTTTAATAAATTTGCAGAAACACAATCATCTCTGTATTTATTTTTTCAATTCCATCTTTCAGTGCAAAAACATAAACATCACAAGCCATATTTGAGATTCCAGTACAACTCAAACCTTTTATCGTCATCATTTAATTGGCACTTTTCGTTCAAGCTACTTCCAGGTAAATAATACATTGTTCAGACATATAGTATTCCTTTATCGGGAACATCTTATTCCTGATAAAGGAGATGTTGCCCTCTTGTGGATTGAATGGTGTCCCGGATTTGTTGTAACATGGTTTCTGGTTGCAAAGTCAATGCTGAATGATCAAGCCGTTTAAAATCTTCATTGCAGAGAAGGCATTCAAGTATGTTGGCCACTCTTTGTAAGTCAAAGGCAGCATGGTAAGGTCCAAGGGTGGTGAGGATCTCTGAGAGATGCCGTGGGTATTCAGAGGAGTCACCAGAGGAGCAAGCATTCAGGAAAGCCATTCGGTTGTCAGCGATGATTTTCAGGAACGAAGCAAATTCTCCATAATCAATGCCAGAACAGGCTTTCATGATGACCTGAAAAATACACACAAAATTTACTTTGCATAATTATCCCCATATTGTGTAGACTATTTGGGTAGCAATCAAGTTTTTAAATAACATGCAGACTGAATGGTCTTATCCCCAATGTACCTGACAGTGCTGATGCCATGATTCCATCGTGTTTCTCCACTCGTTTATCTCTTTCTGGACAGATGACAGTTCGCTCTGAAGGAACTGCCACATGATGTCAATATTACAACCATTAAGCCAATTGTGATTGATGGATATAGTGTCCTCCTGGAAAAGACAAAATAGAGAATTACTATGTCACTGACAAGACAACAGATTATAGATTAGAGTATTACATTTGCATTTCTTACCAGATTATAAACCTGATGGTGCCAGCCACTGGGCACAAAAATAATTTCACCTGCCTCTTGAATAATTTCAAGAGGCTGACATGCTTCTTCAGAGTGTGGAAAAAGGCCCCTGTCTCGAAGTTCTGCTGATGTCACGTCATAAGTCAGGTTGCCGTGAGTGTCTCGTAAAAACTCCTCTTGGCCTGGAGGATAGAGGAGCCATTTTTTCCTGCCACAAATGTTTGCAGACCAACTGTAGGAGCGGAAGACGTCAGCGTGGAACGGTGTCCTGTTGATAAGAAACTGTGTTACACTGTGTGAATAAGAAAAAAATGTAGCAATACTCAGGGTGTAAATGTGTCATACCATGAACCCTTGGGTCCCATGTAGACAAAGCGGTAGTCATCCACTTCAAGTGTATCCCAATATTCATTGAGCCAGTCAGAAGAAAAGAACACTGGTGTAACATAAACATTATGCTCTGGAAAGTCCCTGCAGTATAAAACACAACATTAATAATGAGGTAGTTACAGTATGACATGCAAAATACTGTGTGACATCTGTCCACAGGAAGTTCAATTTGTATTCATGCCACCTTGACATGTGCCAGTCTTTAAGATAGAGACATCCTTTAGGTGATGAATGTCCATTCTGGATGTATTCCTTCCAGTAGTGAATGAATTCTTTGAAAGGCATAACTTGTTTGGGGTTTGCATTGTATTCCTTGGCATTGCAATTTGCAACTGGAACAGGAGTCTCATCTGTTATGAAGAGAAGTCATTAGAGCAGCTATAGAGACTGACTATGATGCATAACCAATATATTAGTAAAATGCTTATTTACCAAACTCTTGCAGTAGTTTTTGGAAATTAGGCTTCCCCTCCTCAGTCACCCACTGTTTCCTACACTTCCAGTCATCAGTAAACTTTCTTGAAAACATACACGGGTGATTGGGAAGCAAATACTTTTTGAAGAACTTAGAATAGCTTAGCTCTTTGTCAATGTAATCTACGAAATGTGATGACCAAAACTGCTCATATGACTGTCTTGGGATTTTGACCAAGCTGCAGCAATTACGATACGCCTCCCTATCCATAATGGTTAAACTAGACCTTGGCTAGCCTGTTAGCGAGATTAGCTGTCACGATTAACAGAGATCAACGATTGTTTTAACATTACAGAGTGTATATCTGCTCACATTTACTGTTAAAACACAAAATCCAATTGCACTAGATAACGTAACATTTTGCTAATATGGTATCTTTCTATTTCGACAACAGGTCGCTGCCGATGTCTCCATTACAGCGTTGGTATGTTGTGGCTCCTCAACGACGAAAATATCTACACCTATTTTCCTATGTTGCGTCACTTCTGCATTTTTACTAACACATCTCTTTCATTTAACACTAGTATCACCAACTATCTCAAATATTAACGGAATTATTGCCCTTGCTGATTGCACTTGTCTCTCCAAAAACCTTGTCGCGACAGCTTTTTTCTGACAGCAGAGTTCAAGTCGAGCAGTAAATACGGACGTACACGTGTGTGACGCCACTTCCGTGATAAACATCAACCACCGAAAATATTATGGGGTCGCGTCATGCCTGTATTTTCGACTAACGTGGGACAGCAATAGTTGCTAAATGCTAAGGAGGTTTATAACATTATAAGAGGTGCTTGTAATGTGTCCTGTTGTACAGAGAAACCTGATTCTCCACAGCTGAAGCAGCCAGTGTAAACGCCTCAGCTGAGCTCATACTGCCAGGACACCTTATTATACTTCAGAGTAAGTATGTTCAGTGTAAAAATAAAGGGGAGGGTCAGTATGTAGTATCCGAAAGGGGTGTATTTTGCATGTTTTAATCTTTGATCGTGTCCATCTCTTAGGGTAATCAGTGTATTTCCGTCCAAGATGAGCCGGGACGTCCCCATCCACAGCTGGCCCGGCTCATATTACATCAACAGTGAGAAACGGTGGGAAAACGGCACACTGTCCCTTACCAGAACCACAGTGAACTTCATCTCCAGCCAGAGTAAGGAGAGCCTCGCCAATTTCCGCCTGTCCCGGATCATGGAGATCAAGATGGAGTCGTCCAGTTTCATCTTCAGCACCCTTACAGTGCTTGAGGAGGGCAACGTGAAGCACTGGTTTGGTTCCCTTAAGCCCAACAGGGTGGTGGTTTATAATGTATTAGAGCATTTCTGGAGAGAGCGCCTCCTGTCCCCCTGCTCAGAGGCTCGAGGGGCTGCGTGTCAGCCCTCCAAAGGCAGAGAACTAATCAGCCTGGTGGCAGGAGCCCAAAGGAGACTGGAGGACACTGGGAGAGTCCTCAGCCATCAAGGAGAGCAGTTTGACAACATGATGCAGGGACTGGAAAAGATTGACTCCGACCTGGGTGTAGCTGATAAGTAATTTAAAATCTTAACATGCACAATTTTCATTTAGAGGTCTGTCTAATGTTTTCCGCCTATGTCATGTAACTAAGATATTGCAATACAGAGACATAGTAGCCTATAGTGGAAGATGTCAAATACTCTTAAAATTTCCTGTCCATTTCTGATGCTCCATTTCAGACTTTTGTCAGAGCTGGAGTCTCCCTCCTGGTGGCCTTTTGGTAAACTCCCCTGGAAGGCTCAGCAGGAGGCTAAGGCCGAGGATGCTGCAAGAGCTGCAGCTACTGCCGCTGGTAAGGGATCCGGCAGAAATAAGGTGATTACAAGCATCCCAGCTGTGGTGTCCAAAGGTGGTGACACTGACTTGAAGCCTGGGTGTTTATTGGTGCTGGTGTCCTCCCTGGAGGTGCGAGACACAAGCTGTCAACTACTTCACCGCTTTGAACGGAATGAAATTGATGAAATCAGGGTGCACAGTCCTTATGAGATCAACGTAAGACAACGGTTTATCGGGAAGCCTGATGTATGCTACCGGTTCCTGTCTGCTAAAATGCCAGAGGCGCTGTCAGTGTTGGAGATGCAGTACAAAAAGAAGGTTGAGTTCACTGTTGAATATACAGCTTTCAAGGCAACTCCTGTTTCATCTCCATGTGACACAGAGAGGCCAATCGGGAGTGAAGGTAAGGAATACATAACATAAATAAAAGCACTGTTTGAATCTGACCACTAAGTGGCAGTAAAGCTCTATATTTCCACTACTGTGTATTATTTAGTGTGTAGCCACGTGTAAAAACATTTCATCCACATGACTTTTGGAGACAGAAATGTATTTTGATGAGTCACTTCACCCTGATTGCCTCAGTTTCTGTACTTTCAGTTTACTGTCTGGTTTCCTCATAAACAACATATGCACTCTGCTCTTTTTCACCATCTCCACCCTTGGAGTCAGGTTTGTTGCAGAAGTGCCAAGAGACAGAGGTCCCACTGGAGGTCCCAGCAGGAGATTTGTCCCAGTTGCAGGTGCATGTCCTCCAGCCATCTGTCAGTCAGGCTGAGGCCCAAGAACTGAAACAGGTGAGGTCCAGTTGGACAAGTTATACTTCCATTTGCCTGTGTGAATATGTGATTTTCACTATTATTGCATTTGGAGTTTTTATGTTTGTATATATGAGGCAGGCAGGTTTACCACAAATAATGACAGCTGTTATAGTAAATAATCCTTTGGTTTTAGTAACATGTATTTTGATAGCTCCATTCCAAACCATAATTCATTACAGTGATTTTTATTTTTCATTCTGTAGGTTTTAAATGTTAGTTGGTGAGACCACAAACCAAAGTCCGTCCTGCTTTTTAAGAGAGGGAAAGAGACATGGTCAGTTATTTAGTCAGACTGTATAACGTCTTTCCATTCAGAACCTCGCAACACTGAGAACTGTTACAGACATGGTCTGTGGTGGCAAGACCTACACAGTGACGTAAACTCAGACCTATGATTCAGACAGTTTCTTTCTTTGTTTGTTTGACACACTATTACAGGTTGCTTAGAATAAATATTTGATGGAAAATCTTTTAAGTAAACTAATTAAGTTTTTAAATAGCAAATTTNGTATGATAGATTACCTTTCTCTGGGGACAAATTAATGTAAACATCTCCATCTCCTAAATATTTAAACCTCTACTGCAAACTCTGCTACAAATGTTGGACATACTAGTGAATGTAAATTCCAGCTATAGTACAAAAGTCATAAATACTGTAAGAGACAACAGTGTATTGGCCAGTATACTTTTTACTTAAATAATACAGGACAACATTTTTAACCCCTTAAACGTGTTTATAAAAACATATCACAGTTGAATATAAGCCTACATATGCTCACATGTTGACAAACTATGTAATAATGCATCTGTTTATAATAGATCTGAAATGTATCTTTGCTATTTTATGTTAACTTGATACCTGTGACAAGCTGATATCAACCAACATGAAGACCTATCGATTAAACTCTAAGTAGTACTATATGTTAAAAATATCACTTTACAGTTTGTTACATATGAAAGCAATATTGGTATAGATGCTGCAGGCACAATGATTAAAAAATCTCTATATAAATGTAACTATATAGCTGATTTGCCAAATAGAAAATTGAAAATTCCATGACAAAGAGGAATATTTAACAAAATTTCAAACTGACCAATAAGGATAAGTTTGACATAATATGTAGTCTGACTGTTACTAGTAATTTGCATTGTGGCTGAATGTTACCCAACCTTATTGCTGTGTTTTCAACTGTTTAGTTTCTTAAAATTTCTGTTTCATTATACATTACTTTGTTTACCCACTGCATCAGTCATATCCTGAAAAAGGCAACACATTGTATCTAATATTTGGTTAATTATTGTACACAGTAACAATGTACAGTGAGTCATCATTGTTTTTGTCCACAAATGTTTTACAGCAGTATTGCGTCAATGACAGCTTACAGCTTACACACTATAAATGACATATTTTCCAGGACTGATAATGATTGAAACTTCTACCAATTTTGACTGAATGCTATACTTCTATGATTTCATGCTTTAATACAATTCATGCCAATATTCAAATCTTTGTGTGCAAAGGGTCAGTCACTTTATCACCTCGTAAATACTTTTGCAAATTTTATCCAATGATTCAATGAAAAAGTAACATTGTTTGAGATTTGACATTCTTACTTGTTAACGTTAACATAAGAACAACTACACATCTGTTTAATTTAATCTACTGTATTTTTCTATTAGCTTACAATCCTAATGCACAAGACACAAGGCTCATATATTTCTTCTATTAACTCTAGCCTAAATGTTTAAATTTTCGGGGTTTCTACATGACTTAAATTTTGTATAAGCAGCAGCTAAAAATATTCATTTTCAGTGTTTTCCTATGACACACCAAAACTCCTGTGAAAGTTAACTGCAAGGTGGGATTCAGTCATGTTCTAGTTTAAATTCTAAAGTCACAGACCTGAGTGAGTGAATACAGTTGTTCCTCGGTGTGTATTGACATACTATCTGTTTTTCAAACTGCTGTCTGGAGCTGTTTCTGTGCTCAGTTGCAGTGTCCGCATATATTGGCCAGTGAAAACTGACATAATGTCAGCGGGTGTATGAGTGTGTATGAGTGTATATGAGGGAGCATGTGTAGCATAACATAATATTAGTTTAGAAACCATGGTGGTGGGGTCTGGAGTGAGTGTTTATTAGGTTTTGCTTGGCACATCACAGTATATTTAAGTTGTTCCATCAACCATAACATACACTGTTGTTGGACCATGGAGATGGAGTCACAGTATTCCTGAAACCCACTGAAAGTAGAAAACAAACAGTATTGTATGATATCAGTGATCCCAGGAGACAAGCCAAGACTTCTCTCTGAAATATCTCATGTTTCATAGACTGCATAATATGAAATACTATCATATCTGTTGCATGAATAGCTGTTATTGCATTATGGTTGATGTTGAATTGTAATGTTGCCTGTAGACATTTAGTAGCAGATCATTGTCTTTGTAGCCAAAGTGAAGAGGAAAAAACTTACATACTCTAATCTACTGTGTCTCTATTCCAATAATATACTCACTCTCGCTGACCCCATCTTTACACCTCTTTGTATATGGTCTACATGTTTTGCCCCATGTCCACTGCTCACCCACTTTTTTAGGTTTTAATAATGAGTGTCTTTTTACTTTTTATTCACAGCCTCCTTTTTGGTTGTCCATGCTCACTGGGGGCTGATGTGTAATCACTTAAACAAATGAGTATGTGTGTGTCTGCATAAGAGTGTACTTATTGGAGAGTGTGTGTGTGTATGTGTGTGTGCGTGCGCAGATGCTGATGCAGCTGAAGAACCTGGCACTGGAAGCAGAGACAGAGCTGGAACGGCAGGATGAAGTTCTGGATGTCCTGACCAGCTCCACGGACCGAGCCACAATGCACATAGAGAAACACACCTGCCGCATGAAAAGACTGCTGTAGCTGAGACGTATGTGGTCACCATGATCCTCCTGGGAAATGCTCTACAAGCTTTCTCCTCCTTATGGGATTGGCATAGCTTGAGAAAACTGAAATAAAGTACTAGGGATGTTTATCATGTATTTATTGATAATTTATAGGATTTTTGTTGTATATGCTGGTGTAATCACATGATGTTGGGGTCAAGTGTCAGTGATTTCGGGGAAGGACAGTGGACGGTGAATCATCTCAGCAATGCCTATTTAACTCTAAAGGTGTTCACTGAAATATGTGAAATTTGCACATTTAAGGTTAGGCCATGGCCTTGAAAGCATTATGTTTTTGTTTTTTTTTTTTTATTTGTTTCTTTTTCAGAAATGGAGTGTTGCAAGTACCTATGTCTTTTTTTTAATAGGATTATTTTTTTGTGTTGCGTTTGGAAAATTTCAGCCATTTTTTATGCAGGGTTGAGCCCTTTGAATATAAAGCCCTTAGAAATTGTGATGTGTATCATTACATATTACATTACATTTATTTGAGATGCTGTTGGCTGGACACATGTCTCATGTTTTCACATTTTGTTAGCAAATATAGCATTTCAGATTTTTAGGATAGTAAATATTGAAGTAACACCAAGTTCTTAATTTTCTCTATTTTTTGAGTTGTCATCTAGAAGAAATGCCTGCCACTTAGTTCAGATTATATGAAAAGGTGTGCTCTTAAAATGTACTTATAATTATAAAAGTAACACTTCACTGGATTCAGTGCCTGGTAGTAGTGCTTGTGGTCTGTCATATTAAACACAATTTATTGTGTTTTACAATTTGCTGTTTTTTTTACTGGTTTGTCATGGCAACTAAGTGAGACCTGGGTGAGATGGGAGTTAGAATAAGACTCGGTGCATGTCAAGCCGTCCCGGTGAAGCTGAAAATATAAACAGTTAGCTCTGGATTATCAGACAAGCCACACGGCTGTCTGAACCCTCCAAATGTTTTCTGGGACACAGCAATGATAATGATCGCAGTAGAGCATGAAATACAAAAAAAGAAAGTAACAAGTCTATCGAATCTCTCTGCACACATATACTTAAAACAAACTGCATGTTCTTACAAGACAGATTTTCCATAAAAATTATTTTTCAGGCAATAGATGAAGTAGTTTCCAATGCTCTATAACCACATCTGACCTAAAACTCTTTTAAGTCCTCAGTGTCTCTTCTCCTCTCTGGACACAGTTTCCCAATGGCTTACTGTTGCATGTCTCAATATTGCTGCTGTGTATTGCATCAAGTGGACGTGCCCCATCATTATCGATATATAGCAGAAGACTGTAAACATGCAACCAAGTAATGGGACTGGACACAAAACACTCTGTGTTTTTAATTATTGTTCATACTCCAAGTTAAGCTCCACATCTACTGTATATGTCTTGCTGAAGATTGATATCTAAATGTGAATGATCTGTAAAGGACTGACATGTATTGTAATTCTGTAATTTTATTGTGGTCTGTGAACTTGTTATTAGCTGTGATATAAAAGTGTTGATCTCATCACTGTATAGAAGCTTCATTTTGCTGATAATATCACGTTTATTTTGACTCTGGATACAACTAAATGAGTAGCTTTAAATAAAAGGGAATTCCTCTCCACTTTCATCCTATTCTTATAGCATGAGCCCTACCTGGTATTGTATATAATGGAATTAAATCCTTTTTATCAGCCAGTTTTCCTCAAGTAATCAGTGTTGAAAGTCTGTCAAAGGATATAATTTGAAATAAACTAAAGTTTAAAATCCACTTAATCACCTGTAGTTTTTTATGAACAATAGATCAAATGACAGGGTGCATATGTCTGTAGTTCCTCTGGTCTGTAGATTGTTTTAGTGTCTTATCAGCTCATTGTTTTGTTTTTTTACAGCTCAGAACAAAAGACATTTAACTGTTAATAGAGCCAAGTATTTTCCTCAAGAAGCGGAGACCAAATCAAAGTTAAAAAGAGAATGAATACTGGAATTACATTTACCAAGTGGACATTAACATGACTCCAACTGAATTACGTTGTTCAGTGTCTGCTGGATGTGTAGGCAACGGTTTGCTACCACATTTGCTATGTCAACTTTATAAGGTGTGTTTACAGCTTGTTACTCTGTTTCCATTGTCAGAATCTTTGCTCAACAGCCTTTGTTCAACATTGTAAAATAGGTTTTTATTTCTTCAGCTTCGTAACTCTTGCAAACATGTTCTTTGAAGGTTGAATTGTCATCAGGCCCTTGCATATAATCTGCTGTTGAATGTGGATGTAAGCAGTTGAGAAATTTTTGCTCTGGAAAATACAATTTGGCTTTTATCAGCTTTTAACACCAGTTTATGATGGAATGCCTTGTAAATATTATTATAAGCAAGCTGAAGGGTTTGAACAACCAGTTGACTGGGATCAGCAGAGCATTCGAGTCTAGTATCCTGGCATAAAATGACCATTAAAGCCTAAGAAACAACATCATTTAGTAACTGGAAAGCAAATTAAGTTTAGTTATTTGGAAGATTTCTGAGCCAGTGAAATGAGTTTCCTGAATTCTAACCAGGCTTTATTCTTTAACTGAAAATCAACAGGCAACGCCCCTCATAGTCGGCTCCCATGTGACAAATTGCAACAGAGAATATGAAAACACGTGCAAACCAGAAACGGATGTTAATTACGGCTTCACCAGTGGCACATGCTGTTGTGTGGAAGTGGCTCCCTTTGTACACTCTACTATAACATCCTGTTGGCACCAAGACATGGCATCAGCTGACCACCCCTTTTGGGTCACTTTCAACAGAAAGGGGGACTACTTCATGTCAACAGTGGACCAGACTTGATTTGGCAAATGCCTGAGCACTCAATTATGAATCAGGAAGAAGACTAACATAAAGGAGTTTTAAAGCAGACTGACAGCCTCACTCAACAGTCTGATCCCAGTTATGAACTTATCACTTCTACTAAACACAGCCCACCATGAAAGATATGAGGCACTTAATGCACAGGCACATGATAAATCAAAAGAGGTACCTATTTATGAGATAATGAAAAGTCCCTCCAGCATGGTTAAATTTGTTTTCACTGTGGAGTGTTTATTTTTTGTTGATATGAGTGATAAACATTCTGATTTTGGAAGTCCCAAACTCCAGAAGCACACCACATGGTTATGTGAATTCCAACCCTTAAAAAAGGTTAGGGAAATAGAGCACACACTGGCGTGGTTTTGAAGCAGCCTTGCAATACGAGGAAGTGGTGGCGGTCTTGTCTGACCACAGATACATGAGATCCGGCTTTGCCTTCCTAACGGATGGTATGGAGACACAAGGGATTTTGCTGGCCTTGACTTCCAAGTCTGTTTACTTGATAGCTCTGTGGTGTGCGCTCTCATTCGAGGAGCGTGTCTCCATTGATGGCCAATCAATCAACTCGTGCTGGGAAAAAGCAGACCAAGTCTGGGCTATGAGGGCACATGTGGGTTGCACTATGCTCCAAAATATGGAGCCCCGTGACTGCAATAGAAATAGGCTTGAGTCGTCATCCTTGGGAATATGTTTTTCAGTTTCCTATTTGTAAAATTTATGCAGTTTTTTCCTATTTTCATGTTTTATATAATCTGGCGATGGGTTCTGCTGACCTTTCATTACCTTTTCAAGTCACTTGTATGAGAACACAATGCATTTAACAGTCCATAGTATTTTGCATAGATTATGTGTCTATATCTATAAGTAATTGTTTAGGTATAGCCTGCTGTGTGGAAAGTAAGATTGCTAAATATTACAGCAATGTAACTTCCTCTGTACTTTTAGACCATGTCTGAGTCTAATGGCCTGATTTTTGACTCACGTTCTGGCCGGCCTCTTACTAGTGCAGGTGTTGCTGGGTTTCCTTTTGCTGAGGGAGTTTCTGGTTTCAGGAAATATGGCCTGTTGGTTAATGTTAGAACTGGGAGAAAACGTTCCTGGAAGGAAGGTGCTTGAGTCTATCCAGGGGGTGTGTATGTAGCCTCCAACAGAAATTGATATGACACTCACCATCCTCATCTTGTCTTATTAGTATTATGCATGTGAAGTAGTTGTCATTAGTCTACATGCATAAATTTACCTGTGGATTTGAAACATTTAACTTTATTTCTTGTAAATATGTTATACATATTCCACACATATATTATTTGGATTTAGTTCTTATGTTGGCTTGGTCAGACCATAAATGTGTTCTGCATGACTGCTAATATGGTACTTTCCCAGGTGCTGAGCTGCTTGATGATATCATATGCTCTTGCACTTATTGTTATATTTTCCTTGGTCTTTGAGGCGCACTTTGGTTTTTTGGCTTTTGTTTCACTAACTTTTTCTCATTTCTGTACAACAGCTAGGCAGCCAAAGAAAACTTATGGTTTTATACAATAGTATCAGTCTCAAATCAACACCAGGTGAAATCCTACATCACAACCTACCTGAACCCTGCTGTAGTGCTTGCATTTCTAGCATATGCATACTATGTTGCTTGACACATTA
>JANJYP010000113.1:0-15887 GCA_024605115.1 Rastrelliger brachysoma | reverse complement strand
ACTTTCTCTCAGTGTTCAGAAAATAAAATCCTCAAGCAAAAATGTTGCTTACAATGTTGTATATGTACTGTCATTCATTAGTTCCTCACTCTCGTCCTTGGCAGTTTAGGCTCTAGGATCAAAAGCTTTCAATTATTGTAAGTCCCCTAAAAAACCTGTGTGAACTAATTGAGCCCTGTAGTCCAGATATAAAGTTCTATTTTAATATTCAAATCACTAAACTGTCCTGAGGCTCCTCACATTGTTCATTCATGTTAAAATTGTGCTTTGAAAAGAGACTGAGAATAGAAATGCACTACTTTTCAAAGCAGGCGTAAAAAGCACTTGCTTAGACTGAATAAATAGTAACATTTATGCTGTGCTGATTTTCAGGGGATTCAGTTATTGTTAACTGAATGTTATTTGCCTAACACACTTCAAAAATCCTTATTTTAACCAGTTATGCAGTATACAGTCAGAATACTATTGTCTCCTAAAAATATATTTTTCTCAGCAAAGATAAATTTCTATTGCTGCTGGGGTGAAATATAATATTATTTGTTTTCAATAAAAATTGGGCTGTTTTGTGAATTATGCAGTATTAAATGTACTTTTTCTTGATGCAAATGCCGCAATTTACCTTATTCTGCATTACTTCAGAATATTAACTCTCATTTGTTTAAAAAAAAAGAAAACTGTTCATAAAACTGGAAACATTAGAATTCACCCACATCAAAATGCTCTCTTAGGGAAACTGCAGATGAATGGCTGAATGCTAATGCTATTTTTTGTCTGAATGGCACAAACATAAGCAGTTGTTAAGACTGCGTTGGAGTTTCAATGAATAAATATTGAGCTGTTGTAAAAGTTAATGTAAAACAGTAGTGTATAGAAGAGAGCAAGCTACTGAATAAATGTGACTGTGTTTTGTAAAGCAGTTTCATTTTTGCAGGAGTCCAGACCTTCCAATAGTTTAGCAGATAGTGTACAGCTCCTGAATTCTTCAATTTTAGTAATAGCATCTTTTTGCTAACAAATGCTGTTGTCAAGACTGAACTCAAAAATGGTTGTGTGCAGGTTCATTTTAGACAGGAGCATTACATCATTTATATTCATTCCATCTCTACAGATGCATTTCTTTAATGTTGACCTTGTTCTTTCTTTAATATGATCATGTAATGTAGAAAACCTTTATATCTGCTCAAAGTCAGTTTCTTTAACAGTCTGCAGTCAGAGTCTGCTTAATGGAAGTATGTTTCATCAGAGGACTCCTGTGCTTCCTGCGAGGCACATACAAGATGCACTTTTCATGTGGTTTTCTTTTGAAAAAAAATACAAGACTGGTGATAGTAATGACATGGTTCTCAGTAGGCTGCAGATGCTGATTGAAGAGCCTATTTTGGCTTCAGGAGTTCTGTCAGTGGGACACAGACTCCTGGAGCAGGTCACTGTGATCTTTTTGGCACCCACTGGAGCTCACAAACAGACCCCCCTCCCAGTCCTCTACCACACGTCCTGGTAGAGTGATGCAAGTCCCCAAGGGAGGCTGCTTCCCAGCCAGATGCCAGCCAACGCTGCCTCCTACTGCTGCAGCACCTTCATTAACATACTGACAGAGCTGACATGGATAAAAGAGCTTTATAAAGCAATCATTCTACTCAAGAGACTGAACAGAATTGCTCTTGTTGAGCCTCAACACTTCCACTATTACATAAATGTTTTCAGATTTTTTTTTTTTCGTTCTAATGTGTCCACACTACTTCCTTTCCTGTGATAAGACCAGGCAGAAAAATCAATAAAAAACACTGTGTTTTGACAGTGACATGTAACACCCAAACTCATGCAGATCTGTTATGGTGCCCGTTGTCAGAATAGCTTTGCTTAATAATGTAGCTGTTTTTATTTATTTTTGGAGGCGCAAATCTTGTTTGTCCAGCTCATCAATCATGTATATGTCAAATAGTAATTGAAGAAATTCAGTGCTTTAAAAAATACCACAGCACTACACATACATTTGCATGACAAGAACAATGACACTTTGACACCTAGATTACACTTTACATACATGCTGCTGTCAAAACCCAGGGAATATGTTCAGATCCATATCATTCATGCCTTCAGTGCTTAGGAGCATTTCCAGATATCTGTGTCTCAGGCAAATTACACAACAGGAACCAAAATACCTGACTGATTAACATTTTTGTCTTGTTCTAACAGGTGTGTAGTGTACTGCAGCGTTGCCAACAAAGAAAGTAAAAGCTTTCCACCCACACAATAGGGTGACTTTCAGCCCCACATTGCTTTGATGTTGGATTCAAAGCATAAAACACAGAGGTTGGGAAAAGATAAGGGAGTGATTTACACCCCCCCCCCCCTTCCAACTCCAATCCTTTTGCTTTGTGAGGGAGTACAAGTTCAACCTCTCTGTGGTCATTGCAAGTTCACTTTTCAACGCCAAGCCACTCTCGCCTCTTGTCTGCCAGTGTGGAGAAAACTGGATTTCATAGCCTGAAGTTTGATCTTTGATTTTGATCTTTGTATAGTCAAATTGTGTTTATTTGAATCTAACCTTAAAGCTAACTTATTTTAATCCAGTGATATAAATGTACGATTAAATATACTGTTCAGATTCTATGCTGTGTCCATCTCAGGATCTCATGGTGTTGCTTTATCTTCAGTCGAGTGGCTGAGTACTTCTGTGTCAGGAGGTGAGGACAGTAAGAGATTTGTCAGGAGGAGAGCACCTGTAAATAATTTAACTAGTCAGGGAGTAAAGGATCATGGTTCCTGCATGCATTGGAGAATTGTGAAGGCTGTTTGTGTTGTGGGCAGGCTGCGTACTACATACTTGTCTGAGATACATAGACTTACAATTATTTCTCACAGTCACAAATTCACATACTCATTTTTTGTGTTTCCATGTGGTCCCAACAGAATCCAAAAAAATAATTAACTTCTAGATCATCCAATTCTTGACTTGATTGATAAACATTGATCATACATGTTTGTATGACTGTCAGGGGATGACCAGATTGAAGCTAGATAAGTGGAGATAGACAACTTCATATCCTCAAGCACACTGGGTGGCACAGAAGTGTCATCTAGAAGAGAGAAAAGCACTTTTAAATTAAATGATGTTCAGTTTTTTTGTATGCTGCATCCAGTTTCCTAATGAAGCAAAAGTACTGATGTCTCCATTATCCGGGTAGTTACTTTAGATGTACAGATTTAATGAACACACTGTCGGTTTGTTAGAATATTGCAGAAAGTCTTTTGAAGGCTATTATTAGGCAGTGTTAGTCTACATTAGTGGCATCTGTTATTCCCATACTCTCTTGCTACTATCTGTGCAGGCTAATAAATCACATAGCAGTCTACAGCGATGTGCCACAGGCGGGGGTATAACAACACCAGTGTTGATACAGACACACCTATGTAGTGAGCCCCAGCTCTCTATGATCTCTTTCATTTCACTCCAAATCCTCTACCCTGCAGCACTCAGGCTTGCACAGAGGACACTATCAAAGCATCAGCCGCAAAAAAAGGAGACGAGCACAAGCACATATATTTAGGAAATACTGCAGTGTACAGAGCTGTGGCAAATTGGTATTGTTACGGTTCCTCATTTTAGTCTGCTCTGCTTCACTGTGCCATTGCATTACCCTGGTGGACTTTGATGGTGGAAAAGAAAGGATGAGGCTAGGATTAGTTTATTGCTACTAATTAACAAAAGACAGAGGAGAGGAACATACTATCTAGTGCTGGATGTCATGAAGCCCTTCAGCACCTCCGCCACTGTTAATTACCTCTGGCATTTCACCATCTCTCCTAGGAATGGACAGAGCTTGCATCTCTTGAGCTGCTGCCTGTGTGGTCATTAGAAAGAATAGATGTAGCCCCACCAACTGTCGTAGCACATGTGCTGTTTTGTTTCTGCAGGCAAGCGTCAGTCCTAAGGTAAACTGTATCAAAGTGAACAATTTTCATTAATGTTTTTTAGTGAGATTTTTCTTTCCTATCAGCCTTAAATAAAACAAACTATTAATAATTTATTTTCATATTTCCATGAGACACTGTCAGAGAATGACAATGTGTCTGTACATGTCCACTATTCTCACCTTCACAATTTTAGAGCTAGGCATGACAATTAGTCCAGCTCTTATCAACATCCCTCACATTTATTAAATGGATGATCTCTCCAACTCTTGATATCCAATTAAGATAGCATTTGTATGGGGTTTAGCAGATGAATAATGTTAGAGTCAGCCTTTTCAGTGTAAATTAAGTGGAAATCGCAACAGCAGATTTGTGTATTGTCCAGCAGAGCTAAGTTAAATCCTGCTGTGGTTGTTCTACTATATTGTGTGCTCTAACGCTTCTTTTCCTCTCCTGTTGGTGGACCAATTGAATTGTGTCCCCAAACAACACCACCATTTCTGAAAAAATGAGCTACTGTAAACACTAATGTAGACAAGACAGTAAAAACACATTCTTGTAAACTTCATATACAACTATGACCACAATTATGCTACAATTTGTATCTCTTTTAGCATGTGTTGACACCACCCGAATGTAAATTACTAACAGCTGTTAATAGCTACCATATTGTTTGACAAAAGCATAACTTTAAATTAGAGTGTTAATTGGTGGTTGTTGCAATTACATCTGTTGTGCCAAGAACAGGAACATGCGACTTAAAATAATTAATGCTAAACTTTCTAATCGCCACCTCCAGAAGTTTTCTTAAAAGGTGTAAAACATTCTCGGCAGTACCATGCCACTATTTCTCAGCTTTGACTCATAATTCAGAGGCAATGGATTATCTGCATGCTGACCTCCAGAGAATACTGTGTGGCCAGAGGGCCTAATCCAGTTACAATGTGTGCACCAACCGTACTTTATCACCGGGAACAGTATCTACCTCTCCTCAGGCTGTGAGACCACACTCTTGAGAAAAGATGCCTCTGAGCACTACTGTAGTCTTGGATCACGTTGTCCTAATCCATTCCAAAGCGTAACCACTACATCCTAGGAAAACAAAACTTGCCCTTGGCCAGAGCTGAGGGGTAGCTCACACCTGTCTTGTTGGTATGGTTTCTGTTCTCATGTGTTTCCAGAAGGGAGAGCCACATAAACAAAGCACATTTCTCCTTGAGTCCTTCAGTTTGCCGAATGGGTAGCAGAATGGGTTCAATACTCGATTTATCTTTCTTGTTCCTGTGAGAACCACAGACACATTTTTATTGTTGGGAAGGCTTTTATAAATGAAATACTGTTTTATAGTGTCTCCCACTCAGTGATTTTTGATCATCTGTAACAGGGAAGGAAAAAAAAAAAACAAAAAACATGTATTAGTAACAGAGAAAGCGTTGCAGAATGGCCTGTTACAGTATACGCATGTACAACGTGGGTGTACATCTTCAAAGCCAATCAAATTTATGGCCATAGCAGTGCATTTTTATTTAGTGCTCAATGGAATACATTATGTTTAGTCTTATTATTTATTGACTAAAATAAAAAGCTGTATGTGTTGCATGCATCTGGCAAAAAAAGGTTTTGGTTCAATAATGTTTACTAATCATTTAATAGTCTTGTATTATGACCTCTGTTTAGCAACTAATTATTACATTTTGATTAAACACATATCAAGTTATTCTTTTTGCCCATTGAATGTGCTTCCCATTGAAACCCGGAATGTATGGAAAATAGGTTCCTATTTAAAATGAAAGGCTGGTTTCAGGTGACAGGAAACTATTGGAAATTAAAGGCAAAAAGCCTGATTATTTCTCCATCTGTGTTGAATTTAACGCTTATCACAGTGGTCGTTGATCTCCGTCTGTGCAGGCCAGACACTTTTGGGTACATGGTACTCAATCAGATAGGCTCATTTTGGGATTTGTTTTTCCTCCCTCGGGCATCTGGTGCCAATTTTCAGAAGGGTTTGGACCAAATTGTGGCTGGAATGTGAATCATCATTTAGTGCACTTATCTGTGCTACAAAAACAACTTATACAGTAAATACTACTATAGTCTGCCCCTGAGCTTGTTAAAAACATTGCTCTAATGTTCAGCATGGTTCACACTTTCTCCTAATAAGCTCTCACAGCCCACCTTTCCTTGCTTTATTATAAACACAGAGACAACAAACGACCATACCAGCAGAAATATACCCTCTTTCACATTCTTTCTCAGATACACTAATGTCTGTCTTTCTCTTTTCTTTCATGCTGTCATCCATTTGGCCCAATTGACTCTGCCTGGTTTATCACCGTACAGGTAAGTCATGCACTAGCTGCTATGTTTTTTTATCTGTTACTGTGTCTTTGATTTCACATGAAAATTATCTGAGGAACAGCTCATATCCTCCAGCTGTCTTTAGTGGGTTGAGGCAATCACTTCTGTTGCCTCCTTGTGACTCCTTTTTATCGATTGAGTGTCTGTATGATTCCCCGCTCTGCACTCAAAAATTACCTGTGCTAGAAGATAGAGATAAATTAAAGGCCAGGCATTTTAAAGTAATGCAATTGCAGGTTAAAAAGAGCTGCTCGGAATCTGAAAAAGCTCTCTCCTCTCGTCTCCTTCTTCTCTTTCTGCTCCTTCTCTTCTCTCCCCTCTTTTCTGCTCCAGTGGAGTTTTGTAATTAGATTGTCATAGCACAGACTGCTCTTGGGTTTGCTACTGTTTTATATGCAGATGACTCAAATGATTTGTCTCATGATTTCATTGTCACTGTTTACTTGACTTTGACTATGTTGATGTGACAGTGTTGTGGCTCAGGAGGTAAGAAAGGCTTAGGGGAAGTGGAAATCAGAGAAAAATAAACATTGTTTGGATTGGAGAACTCCCAATGAATAATTAGTCCTTTTTTGCGTTGTTGGAAGATAATCCAATTAGAGTATCCAGTAATGACTAACTCACTGTATATTAATCGTGTGGTGATACAATGACACACAAATTCCTAAAATGATTTCCCATGGGACTCATAACATTGTGTGCATTGTGATAAATGAGATGCAAGTGCATAAACTATTAGAAGTAAAAGTACAGGTCAACTTTTCATACTCAAATGTTCTTACTTGTTCATCCAAGCTCACATCATTTTTTTAAAGAACATCTGAAGCACTATTATCCAGGGACAGGACATAAATGGAGTTTCTGGGTTAGTAAATATCGTGGGAATGGCCTTTACTCCGCATTTTAACCATCCCACTGTCTAAAGCCATTCAGTCACATTCCCACATTTAATTGCTGCTGACAGTACTTACAGAAAAGTCCTGTGTAAAGTGGTCTGGCTGCTGTACAAACGTGTTCGTGAAAGCCTGGCCAGATCTGTGCTGTGGTCCAGCGGAGTGGGCCAAAACCAACAGATGGGTAGAGCAGAGGAAATGTTGCTGCAGTGTTTGTCCCAAACATCATGCCGAGCGGGTGTCCCTCCTCAGAGACTGACCACTTGGCCCTACATTCACGGGGCCTGTGCCAAGAGAGACAGAAAAAGAGAGGAAGAAAATGGGAGAAAGGGCCAAATGATATAATAATATGGACTGAAGATGAGACCTTAGAACTTGGCTAAGATAACCTTGTGTGAGACCTTTTTGTCCATACATGCAAACATATGCAGACAAACACACACACATACACACACACATACACATTCACAGTTTAACAAGCTGCAGATTTTTACCCAGCGGCATTTACTCATTGATGTTAGGATGCAGCCTCTGAGATTCGGCCTTCTTAGTATGCGTCATTCTCCTTCCACCTACCACAGACTACTGTAAGCCAAAAATCTGCAGGTCGATGCTGAGCCAGGGGCATGCTGCCCTCTCTGCGTGTGGGTGGAAGTATTGCAAGGGGAGCGCTAATGCTTAATATGAGCTGCCTCCCTTCTCCCTGTAAACAGGATATAATATCTGCTCTTCATTAATGATGCAGGGCCCAGCCCTACGCAGCAGAATGCATTAGAGCTTTAATCAGCAGATATGATTGCTTTGTACTCCGTCTGACTGCACTAGGGGGCCTCGTGGGGGTTTGGTGGCGGTTTATGACAACTAGCTGTCGACAGAAGAAAAGAGAAATGAAAAGAAATAAAAAAGCTTAATGATATTCAATCCGACAGTGCCTTGGAAGGGTTTTAAAGGGATGCAGATAATCTTGTTTTTTTTTTTTTTTTTCTCCCCATAACTTTTGGATTCAGAGACATGGGTATGAAGAACTGCTTAGTCAGGACTAGCATCTGTTTATTCCCTTTTCAGGTAGGTGTTCTACTAGTTTGGCCTGAAAAACCAAGATTCATTCCAAAAGTAATAAAATCATGACAGAAAGAGTGAGAGGACTCATAGCGGGGTCTTCAAAAACTCTTCCCAACCTGTCCAGGTGGCTCTTTCCCTCTTAGTTTTGAAACCACGTTTAATCTTTATTTTTCTTGCCATTAAGTTTCAAGCCAAAATAACCACAGATATTTCTCATCAGTTCCTTGGGAGCAGCCTTGTCACTAATTAGTTTCTAAGAATCTAACAAGGGACAGGAATGTTTTTTCCCCCTTTGGGACTCATCTGTTTCCTGCTGTTATTCTTGTACGGCATACACACAGAAGGATGACTTTGATGTGTTTTTTTTTTTTTTTTTTTTTTAACAAAATGTTCTCCAGCTGTCTGTGCTGCATATATTATATACCATATACTGTATATAATATATTCTTTCCAGTATTTGAAGGATCACCATTTCATGTTATAAAGTATGCCTTCAGGTTTCTGGATCACTTTACCTGTATATGTGAAGAAGTGATACACTGATGCAGTGGGCAGAAAAAGCTGTGGCCTCTAGGCACCATTATGCCTCTACACACTGTCACACCTTATAAGGCTGTTTTCATTGTTTGCTTGGTAACTGCCGAGGTCACAGTAGATTTTCAGATGCTTCCTAGTAACTTTTCAAGTGTTCTCTGAAACAAGGAATTCAACATTTTACTAGGTTGAAGCACGTATGTTGAACTGCAATTTATTGTTGTACTAGTAAGGAGTTTTCATTCTGTGACTATAATACACATTTTGCTATAATTGGCCTGTGCAGACACACCGCCACAGATTGCATAAATTGCTCTCACTGTGTCTGTTTATTTTAATTGCTTATGGTTTCATTTTAACGAAAGTTAATTCCACAATACATGCTTAGGAGAATTTAAATGTTTCATCTCAAAGAATGAAGGAAATTGCTTTCATGATTTGTCCATTCTCACATACAAGTACGGATAAACAATGTGACGCTACTCAAGTGATGTGAAAAAACAGTCTGAACAAGTTAAATGCTAAATAAAAAGGCTTTTGTATCCTCTGTTTTTCACACATGAAAGCAAATACACACTAACACGAACAGACATGACGCTATATTCATGCACTCACGTAATCTTTTATGAGTGTTGATTATTTTCTTATTGAGTTGTGGTTACTTGCTATGCCAATTACAACCTATTTTTTTAATCAAGTGCAGTGGTAGGTTTGGCTTATATACATTTTCTGGAAAAACTAGTCATCTGCGAAATGTGTGGGTGTCATTGTAATCATGCAGGCCCAAAAACCTCCATCATTGCAGGTTGTTGGGTACACTTGTGACTGATAAGCTGCTGAAACAATGTTCTGATTTAGAATCTATCTGACAAGACATCTAAAGCTGTGGTCAAAGATGAAGGATCAGAACTGCTGAAGTGTGGAGCCTTTGTGTCTCACGTCAGTCTTAATACATATCAAGCTCGCCTTAACCCTATCAGTGCAACTTCATCCATACTGTCTTTACATCTATAAAGACTCTGTTTTTAAACCATTATAGTGGAAACAGTTTCTGTGGATTCAAAAGAGTTATACCATTCAGTTCTGAACTAATAGAAGCATTACAGTAGCATGCCTATTGGATCTTATTCGTGAGTGGAATTGCCACTACAATAATAGAGTGCCTGGTTGTGTTTTTTACTGAATGCTCTATAAATCTTAAGACGTGACTATCAATGAAGTATTATACCATATCCATGTAAAGTTATTGCCAGACTATGTACAGTAGTGCTGAAAAAACACTCTTGCAGACTTAACAGACTGCCACTGAAAATGCATTTACGATTTTGTAACAGAAAGTTTTTAAAAAAAAAAGAAATAAACAACGTGAAGCTCTTGAGTCTTCATCATGAAATCGTATCTTCAGTATACAATTTACAATAAGTATTTCAATCAAAAGGATTGCACAGTAACTGCTAGTGGATACATTGTTTTCAATAAAGATATAAAACAAAAAATAAATATATAAATATAAAAAAACATGCACAAAAAAAACCCATCATGGAAATGCTTTTTTCTTAAAGCTGGAGTTTTAGTAAAATGTAAATTCATTGTAGCAAACTCATTATTCATTTCATGAGAAAAAGCTTTTCTTTGACTTGTTTATATTATAAAATCCTATTCTGAGTGAATGTCTTCGCCATTTTAACACTAAATATCCAGGATTTCTAAAGAAATTTAGTTGGTATCAGATGGAAATTCAGTATAATTGTGTCCAGAGGGTATGATTGTGTGCTTGGTTAATCTGGAGTTATTGGATTGCTAACAGTGTGTAATTTCAGTCATCTTTGTAAACTGAGAAGATTTGTTTTCTTTCTTTGTGACATCAGGACTTTTCACCTACTGTACATAACATTTCACATTACCATAGTTGTATGCTGATATTCCACAGCAGCTATGTTAGACCTGCAACACTGCTGCTTAAAAAATAGCAGTCCCATTTACTTCACATGTTATTTTTTCACTTGATACAGAGCCTACTGTCCCTCTATAACATTATAATTGAAGCACATACAAAATGTACCCATAAATGAGCCATTCACCACCTGAGGAAAATGAAAATGGTGCTTTTCATTTATATCACCCCTGCCTGAGACATTTTGGATAAGGTGCAGTGTGTCCTTTCTTTGATCTCTTTTAGGATGAAAATGATCCGTAGTTGCTGTTTTGATTCACTGCAGAGGTCTTAATCCATGTCTAGAAGCTGTGTAGGTCAAGACACTGATGTACCCCTCTCTAGTGTATAGGACATGCTTCTTATTGAGATATAACCCACAGGTGAGATAATAGCCCCTCAAGGCTCCCCTTTTAAACCTTTTTCCTGTCAAGCCCATGGCTTTAATAGCGATTCTTGACAAGATTCATAAAGCATCCGTTTTTTGTTTTTTTTTCTATTGGAGCCAATATTTTGTAGTGTCTTGACCTCACTGTGGTCGTCCTTTTCTGGTGGACATTGCTGGTATGAGGTGCAGAGTAGAAGTTAAATGCATTAATGACTCTTACCATCCCCAGCAAGGTAGAATTAATTTCGGTCACACATAGTTCAGTGATGTCAGAAAGCCCTTTACTGAGGTGGCAATTTGCCTGGTAACATAAAACTGTGTTTGCTTAAGAGCTCATCAGAGATTATTGGCTGTTATTATGTCAGTGGAAATCATCCGCCTAGTGTGGAAATTGCCTAAATGGATTTTGTGTATTAGCTATCATGAGGGATTTGTGTAGTTGGTATTTGATAGGTATGGTCAACATAATTTTAACCAAAGGGTTACTCTGTCTTATTAGAGAGCTGCCTGGAAGAGTTAAGATAACATGGAAATCCTTTACTCGTCCATCCTCCCTGATCTCTCTTGTTTTATTTCTGTATAAGCAGTGTTGCTGCCTTTTTTGCAGACAGGAGCAGGCTGATACTGTTTGTTGTCATGAAAGCATCTTATTAGTTGTGACAGCTTGGGTCTGTCTCTGTATGTGATGGTGATTTGGCCCGGGGAGGTTAGTGCCTGCTGACTGCCCATGCTTGCCTTTCTTGTAGCACCACTGGCCTCTTTGTCAAATGTTCGTCCATCCTGAATTTGAAGTGACATTCGCTTTCTAGTGAAGAACCTAATATGAAGGCACATCATGCTCCCAGGGTAGAAAAAACAAACAAACTCATGGATGAGCTCTAAAAACCCAAATAAGGTGTGATGCTTGCCTCCCACACATAATCCAGAATGGTGCAACTGTGGCTCAAACTGTTTTCTGCTACAGGTAGAAGCCAGATGTTGTTGAAGGCTGTTACACTGAAATAGGTTTCATTGCATGTACATGTGGCATCTTCTTGCACCCTGCCAATCAAACTGAAGGAAACATGTTCCTAAATATTGTTTGGTGTTATAACTGCATGGGTCACTAATAACAGGCTTTTATGAGAGGGCGCATGGCCAGGTAGTACCCTACCCTCCTAGTAATTCATCTGCAAAGGCCCAGACCATCATAGAGTCAGAGCTTTGACTGACAGAGAGATGTACTGATGTGGGGTTACAGCCAGAATAAACAGGCGCAGCTCACTGAGCACTTGAAACCATACACGGCTTTCCTGCCCTCAGGACATGGCTGTTTCCTCATACAGAAGAATGAATGTCAATCATGTAATTTTCAAAATCCTCTGTATGGAAAAAAAGCCTATGGAGCCCCCCTTCTTGTTTGCTGTAATACTAAGCATGTTATCTCTGCCCCTCTTTCACACACAAACACAAAGACACACACAGTATTATACAGTGCAGTATTTTATTTATGTATGTTTACGAGACTCCGCAGTCATCCTGAATGCTAAATGTAGATAAGCTAATTTTCCTGAGCTGATTATCAGTTTCAGAAACAAGTAGGCAGACCACAGTGAACATTCTAATAGAAAATAAACTGAAGAAGCAGTAGAGAGGGAAAGAGGACCGTTTAGTTCTCTTCCTACGTAGCTGGAAATGGATCTCGGCAGTGGCATTTCTCCTCAGCTCAGTCCTGACTTCCCCCTACCTTTAAGAGACCCTGCTGTTTGCCACACTAAATGACCAGTAATTCATTTGTCCTGTAACTCAATAGGAATGCAGCAAATATGATGGCTTTTAGAGAATTTCATTGTAAACAAAAAAGAACGTCCGTTCTCTGTGGGGTATTTTGTGGTAACCTCAGCTGCTTGGATCAACATCTTCTGCATGCTTTATGANGCAAATATGATGGCTTTTAGAGAATTTCATTGTAAACAAAAAGGAACGTCCGTTCTCTGTGGGGTATTTTGTGGTAACCTCAGCTGCTGGATCAACATCTTCTGCATGCTTTATGCTACTGGATAGGTACTCTGTGTATGTATGTAAACCATTAGACTGTTGTTGTTAAACTAATGTTTTATAGCTTGTATATACATTATAATTTCCAGTCTGCACCACAAGAATATTTGCACTAACTAAGTTTATTAGATTACCCGTGAATACCATGGCTTTAGTAATTTTAGACTTCAACTCATCTGCAATGAAGCCTACCTCTGCCCTGCTCCTCCTGAACCTTCACATGGAGTTTTGGTTTTATTTTGTTTGTTTGTTTTGTTTTTTGGAGATATAATGACCTTCAACTACTTTTCACAGGGTATGTATTCAAATCTATGCAGCAAAGACTCGAGTATAACTCGAAATGGCTGTGTTCACCTGTTTTCCTGTCACAGCAAGGGTATACCTGAGGATGACTTCATCCAGGGGACATTTACATTAGTAAATAGCACAAAACTGACAGGCTCTTCTATAAATGAGCGAGTATGCTGTCCTATCAAACGGCGGGATGGCTGCTAGTGGGGAAATGGGACGTGTTAGGGGCATATGAACTGTATATGCCTGCTGACAATGATGAATGTTAGCTCTAAAATACAGTATAAGTGATTTTCTCTATTTTATTTATTTATATACCAACTGAAATTGGGGTCGTTTTTGACCAATCTGATAAGGAGGCTGTAGTGTGGGAAAGGAAAGCTACAGCGAAGGACACACACCTCATGTGATAGGTCTTTCACAAATGGATATTGGTTTTTGTCAAAAGGGCCTCTAACAGCACTGGTAAAGTGTAAACAGTGACCCCCTGCACTACCTGGCAAACCTCTCCTGAGTTATTACATGGAAAATGTAGAGTGCAGAGACATTGTGTTAAACTCTTGTCCCAGCTCACAGTGAACAGAATGATAACTTAATACATCCTGGACAGAAATAATCCAGAGCACTTGAATCCACATAGAAACACATTATTACATTTCTACTGATTTAATTTTCTATATCATACACATGTGATCATTAATCAGTGTTGAGATATTCAATCATTTTCATCAACTGCCGTCACTTTTCTGTTTGGAACAGACTCTATGTAAACTCTGACTGTGGATTTCCCCACTGTTTCCTTCCAGTTGTTCACATGCAGGCAACAGCGGTAGGAACAGCATACATTTTAGGAGCCATAGTACAAAACACATAAAGTTGCCTTTTTACTTCATAAAAGTGTTTTATAGACCCTGATGTTTTAATGGTGTTTACAAGGCTTGGTTTTAACGGAAGCTTTCTGTCAGAGACACATGACCAGTGCTGCTGAGCTGTTGCAGTCTTGCATTTAACTTTCCTCAAACACATTTTATGCCATGATATAACACAGCAATTATTCACATATTGCGCCATTTGAGAGAGATTGCAAACCAAGACGGAGCAGTGAGGAAGATGCAATGGTAAGGTGGGGGTGTGATGAATTAAAATATACTCTTCAATGATCCATTCTCATTTGTGCTCCATGGAGGCGTGTTATTTGCTTGTTAAACTGATGGCAAAAAGGTTTCAGTGTCCCTTTGGAATTCTACACTGTGTAATTTGTGTTGTATTTGTAAGGGAGTAATAGTCAGTAATTAGTAGTTTTTTTTGTCTGTTTGTTTTCTAACATGCCAAGTTTTGAAGACAAGTCCTGCATGGAATAGAGTTTGTGGTAATTCACACATTTATAGAAAATTAAGAGATCAAAGTAATCTAACAGTACGAAAGGCTACCTGAAACGTTCATATTGTAAATTTTAATAACAAAGCAGTGTTCTCACAACACTCATGTTTGTGTGGAGTGTAATTGTATAAATGTTGACTTTAAGGAGAGAAAAATAAAAATAATTATACAAAAAAAAAAATAACAAAGCAGGGCTGCACAATTGTTTTTGTTGAATAAATTCATTTATTATTGCTCTTTAAAATGGTTATGTAACCAGCTATGTTACTATTAAAAAAAAGACCAACCAACTGATATAGCTTTATATTACTTATTTCACTGTGATCTGATCTGGTTAGCAGGTTCCAAGCAGTATATAGTACAAGGATAATCTAGGATCAAGAATAATCCACAGTTTCTCAAACCCACCACACATGAGGATCCTTGCTACTTTTGCAAAATGTGAAGAGGACTTAATTTATTTTATGATTTACACATTTGAAGTACATTGTTATGTTCTTATTTTTTAATAAAAATGTAAAATATACAGTATTAATTTAAAGGCAGATTTCCTTCATGTTGTCTACCTGTTGCAGTGGATGCCACACCCCTACAACACATCTTGTCTAACTGCACTGACATCAAAGGCAAAACAAAAGGCAAATTATTATCTTAAAAAAATGTTCAAGTGCTTTTTCAGAGAGCAATGAATAATTATGACAAAGGATCTCTGTATTGAGCAAAATGTATTTTGATTATTGTGTTGAGTCACCTATAGCAAGGACCAGGCCTATCTGAGGTAGGTGGGACTGATCACTTCTTGGTCATTCATTAACAAAAAAGGGATAAACTCATTTTCGGATGCTTTCCATCAGTAGAATATATGTGAATTATCAAAGCCACTATCATCAACCACATATTCACTTAGAGAAAACATCAACAGCATTGTACTGTACAATGGTGAAGAGCTCTGCAATCAATAGTAAAACCTGGCCACAGACACTCTGAATGACATTTGAAATCTTTGTGAATTAGTCAGGCAGACCAGTACTGCTTTAAAATAAAGCCCGGTAGTATATGTGTTCAAGCTTTCTTTAATGTAGCTCCCATTTTTCAG
>JANJYP010000008.1:0-11276 GCA_024605115.1 Rastrelliger brachysoma | reverse complement strand
TATTTTCAGCTTTAACAGTGTAGGTTTAATGATTCTAATTTCAACATAATTTTGGTTATTAGTGTTTATGTTTTATGCCTGCCGCATTATTTTACTCCATACTCCATACATGGGCCAGGTTTGGATATTATGTGAGATATTATGTGTTTTCTTACAGTGTGTGTCAGCATGGATTGGGTACATGGCTACAGTCCTCTTGTGCAGGTCCTCATCAGTGTTACTCTGCTCAGTGTCCCACTGGCTGGTTGGCTTGTAGTTATCACAGGAACCATACACACAGCACTGGTAGGCATAAGGCATCTCAATTACCCTGTAAGAGACAGATGGTGTCAGTAAACTAAGCCAGAACAATGCCACAGCAGATAGTAAAATGAGAATAGAGAAACTTGATATAAGTTTGAGCATTGCTACTGTAGTTTAGTGTTTAGTTATTTTTTGAATATTTACATGACGTTTTATGTTTCAGTGCCACAATACAAATGAAAAATAAAGCAAGCTTCTTCATCATCGACAGGGAAAATGTGAGTGGAACTGTCAGTTGCTGAAGTCTGTGCTGTACATGGTAGTGTGCAAGCTTTTACTATATACAATGCTTATAAAATGTATTTCTGCCAGGGGTTCTGGTTTGGGCTATGTTCGACAGTCATGCTAACATTGCCACTTGATCACCTGCCATGTCCTATTACTTTGAAACTCTCTCCATTTTCATTTAACAACACCTTTCCCGGCCTTGAGGGATGCTAATCTTTGAAACAAGAATTAACTTGCTGCTGATAAATGCTTTCTCATTGTCAGAGTTCAGTTCAAGAGTAGCTTGCAGGTATACACTGTAATTAGTCCATTGTCAAACTTGGCTGCTTTTGGTACATTGAAGATATTAATAGAAAGTTGTGAGAGGAAGGATAATTGAGGAGATGGGAAGGGATGCATTGTTCGTTACAGCCACAGGTTACACACCTGGAGCAGTAAAAATGTACTCAGTGTGTTATCATCTTAAATCAGTTTGTCGAGAAACCAAAATAGAAAAGTTAATATTAGAGACAAGACAAAAGAGAACGATACAGGACGGTGTTTGTCTTACCTTATACGGGGGAAGTGATCAGGACTGTAGGCTTCATATAATTCTGTATTGCCCCTCAGCTTAAGATGGGTGAGACCCCCCAAACCTGCAACTGGCAGTGAGCTAAGTCTGTTCTCAGTCAGGTCCCTGAGAGAAAAAGACAAAGAAATTGAGAAAGAAACAGAAGGGAGTGGGTATCAGATGAGAGCAAGCCAGTGTGTTTTTATTTCAGGTATTGTCGAGGGTCAACCTCAGTAACAAAAAGGCCTTGTCTTTTGGATTTTTGAATTGTTCAGACAAGGCTCTTTATCAGATTCCCTCTTGATAACACTTCCTGTCAGATAAAGCAGGTTTGCTTGTTTAGCTAGGCATACTTCAACTAGTCTTCACACAATGAATCAGTTTATATTGGCATGGCCTGAGATGAGTCTTCTGGCCACACAGAGGGGTTTTGCAAACAATAAATGCATATCAGTGATCTCTGTTGACTGCCAAAGACAACTGGTTTTCTGTGGCACTCACAGTCAAGTGTTGAGTGTTTGTGTAAGGCTACAGCTCTGACATACAGCTTAACTTTGATTAAAGATACACAACATCAGCATGTTTTCTACGGTGCTGAAAAACCAGATGACAAGACTTGTGTATTTACTCACAGTTTGATCAAAGAGTGAAGAGAGGCGAAGGCATCTGTGTGGATCCACTCTATCATATTCCAGCTCATATCGCTAACAGAAAAAAGACAGAAAACTGAAATGCACTCAAAGAAATCAGAATGACACATTGAATGCTGCATGTCTATTTCCACTAGATGTCAGTAATGGGTCATAAGTGTGCATAATTACATCTTGACTATATAGCCTTACAATCCTTTTGACTTTTGACCCCTTAAAATGAACCTATCTCTTCCGATAATTATGAGTTATGAGCAGTTTAGCCAGGCGTGATTCTTGCTCCACAGATGTTTCATTTGAATTTTCCTTGGAGTTTGGAAAGGTAAAACTATGTTGTACTTTACAAAGAAAAAAGCAGAGGAAAGTTGGAGAACATCAATGTACAAAATTTTTGTTGTAACAGATTTATATTTTGTTTTTCTTCTCTTCTATCCCATTCATCATCTAGTGACACCTCGGTGGTCCTGAACCCCATATTAGGAACCACTGATCCAGACAATGCATTTCCAAGTAAATAATATATGACACTGGAAGAAAATCCACTTACAGTGCTCGTAGAGAGGTGAGTTGTTGGAAAGTGCTTAACTCTATCCTCCTGATTTGGTTATGCTGTAACCCTCTGTTGAGAAAAATACATTCAGGCATATGCACTCACAATTTAAAATGTGCAGGTAAGCAAAAAAAAAGATAACTGATTTTCTTGCATATGCGCATTTGATTGTGTTGGGGGTCACTACTCACATCTCTTGCAGTGCAGAGCAGTGGTAAAAGCTGGGCAGATCTTCTATCTGATTGTAAGACAGCTCCCTACAACAGTACACAATGCACACACAAAACACACATAAACACAGTGACCAGCTGTGAATTTATAGCGTGGGAAATTATGGGGGTGACAGAATTATTGGAGTCTTTGGGTGAACAGTCGGTTCTGTGAGCAAGGCGATATAGCAGGACAATAATTTTGGGGAGCTATTGGATTTCATAGCATCGTGATTGTACAAATGATTGCTCGGGGGCACAACACTCCACAATCATGTTTTGTGTATCACTTTTTCTACCTCTTACTCTCTCCCCATGTGCGTGTTTGTGAGTCTATACTCACAGCACTCTGAGGCGAGGCAGCTGCTCACATAGATCCAGAGGGAGAGCTGAAAGACCGGCCCGGGTCAGCGTTCTATAGAGAGAGACAATCCTCTCATCATTGTTGAAGTGTAAGCAAGCGAAAGCATTCCCCAGTCCTGTGAGTCTAACTTGGTCAGACAGGGAGCTGTGTAGGTTCGCCAAACCTGTCATTGGCTGGCATAACTATCTTACTCCTCCCTATCCCTTTTCTGAGTCCTGTTCTTTCCCCCTTCTCTCCTAGAAACCTAAAACATACATATTCGCTTTTTTTTAAATTCCTGGCTTTCTTTGTGTATCTTTCTCTTTCTTCTCGTTATTTTTTTCTATTCTTTCTTTCTATTCCTTTGACCTTCTTTGTTGCTGTATAAGGTGAAGACTTACTCGATTAAATAATACTATGCATGTGTGATGGGCGGAGGAAACACTTACAAAATTTCCAGACTGGTGGTTCCTTTTAGATCAGGAAACTCACGAATTTGGGTTGCTCCATTAAGGGAACTGAAGTAGAGCAGGGAGAAAAGTGTCAGAAAACTCCATCTCTCTCTCTCTCTCTATGTCTCTCTTTCTCACACACACACACTAACACATGCATGTGCACACAGACTTTGTCTAACAGCTCATTTCAGCCATCACACTTTTCCTCCAACATCAACACGCTGTTTTGGCTGTCTCACTAGACATCATAAGTCACACCACTCAACATGTTCTTACAACACACTCTCCCTTACCACAACAGCACACTGCACAGCAATACGCTAACACAACATCATTCAGTAGGACATTACACATGTCCACTCTCACTGCTAGGGATGTAGAATGATTTAAACAGTGTTTGAGCTAACTTAGTGGAACAGTTTCTACTGACCACATACTTACAGTGTGTGCAGCTTAGGTAAGAATTGGAAAGCAGATTTTCCCACAAACTGGATAGGGTTCTCATAGAAATGACTGCAAGAAAGCAAGAGAAAATTATTTTAGACATATTCTGATGTGTTTACTTTTGCTCATGAGTTGTGTTATGAATAAATAACAATTATATATTTATCTAATATGTGCACATTGCAGAATAGAGGATAAACAATAAGCTTACATGGTTTGGAGCACAGGGTTCCCCACAAAGGCCCTCTCAGGGATAGCTTTGATATTGTTGTTATGGAAGCCCCTGCAAATATAAAAACACACTGTTAGTCAGACAGTATCAATATATTTATGATTGTATGTGCATGTATGCATGTATGTATGTGTGTGTATGTGTGTGTGTGTGTGTGTGTGTGTGTGTGTGTGTGTGTGTGTTGTGTGTGTGTGTGTGTGTGTGTGTGTGGAGGGGTGACAGTGTGTTTGTGAGCAAGAGGCAAATCATATATCCTCATGTTGCACCTGCCATTGCACAGCTGAAAAACATTTTTGGACACATGAGATGTAAACACGCACACATACACTGTATCTGTGACACATATGCACGCTGTGGAACATCTGCTGAAGCTGAGGGAAAACATAGTTTGTGTGTACGTGCAGGCAAGCGGGTGTGTGGGTGTGTAGCCAGCACCTGCTTAGGGTGAGAGAGATTGTATCCGAGTGCCACATTAAAATCACTTAACGGGANGTGTGTGTGTGTGTGTGTGTGTGTGTGTGTGTGTGTGTGTGTGTATGTGTGTGCACTCACAGTTCCTGAAGCTTACTCAGTGTCCTGATTGCCACAGGGAACTCCTGGAGATCATTGTAGTTCAAATCCCTGAGAGAGAGACAGTAAGATTAACAGTCACGATTACATAAGATATTGAAATGTAGAGTACATGACATGATGGAAGTTTTATTTTTCTGTAATAGAAATCATAATTCATCCATATGCAATATTCTGTGTCTGATTGCAAACATGTGCATAATCATTTACGCTTCACTCTCAGGGACGACTCGAGTGTGAAGTTTAGATTTGACCCTTCACCTTTGCTGTTCTGACCTGATTATTTAGGTCTGTCTCTGATTAGTTTCCCAGGAAACACAGTATCATAACAACCGTTGACATAGTTGACACAGCTCATATGCAGGTGGCAGGGAAAGTCTTTTTTTTTACTGTATGTCTTGTTTGTGTACGAATAGCCTATGTACAGTACAGTACTGAACGGATGTGCTTGTGATTGTGGGAAAAGTTTGTATGTATGTTTGCATACATATAAACATCATTTTCTATATTAAATCTGGGTATTTACACGTTGTCTGAAGATTCTCAGCCATCCAGGTCACAGGATATCTAGACATACTAAGTGAAAGTCAACTGGATTTGTTTGTATTATTTTCAAGTAAGACAGCAATAATGCCTTTGATTTAGTGCTTCTTTCAACATATGTACAGTATGGACCTGATTTACTAAGATCCCAAATAAAGGTTACTAAATTGTGTGCATTAGATTGCGTGTTTAGTTTGCATACATTTTTCCCAGTGATCTACTAAGAATAACTGCATAAATGAAAACAGGTGCAGCAGGGTGGATACAGCAGTATTTAAATGAGGATTTTGTATCTTAGTGGAGTGTTTGGACAAGCAGAAAGCTGCAAGCACAAAATGAAATTTGATCAAGTTCTAGTTGAAGAGGTAAACAAATATATTTAGTTATAACAACAACTACAAACAAAATAATGACATGTGGGAGACTATTTGTGACAAAGTCAATGCTGTAAGTAAAATAAAAAAAATATTGCACTACAAAATTATTAACACCGATGGAAAAAGTTCATTCATTTTCTGTATACTGTGTCATTATACCGCCATCTCCTCCTCTCTACAGTGACAGGTCATATGTACCTGCCTTTCAAAGGTATTATTTTTAGATGAAGTTTAGACACATATTGGATATTCATTGTGACATCGGTACTAAATGGACAGTGAGTACTATCTTGCACATTTGAAAGAAACAAAACCTCATTGCACCGCGTAAGTAGATCAGTTTGCACATTTTTTGCAGGTGATGTCAAGCTTGCACACGTTTTTATACACGCAAACCTTTAGTAAATCAGGCCCTGTGTGTGTTTTCCCCAAATTTTCAGTGGATGTTGTGAAATGCCTGTCTGTGTCTGCTCTATCTTGTTTGGAAAATACTGCTGCGTTTTCTAGCAGTTCTCTGGACAGCTTATTGTCATAATGACTTTATGATACACACTGGGGGTTGAGAATGGTGGTAGTGATGCAGATGGTCTCTTGTATTGTAGGGTTTGCTTCAACTATGATGATTCTAAAGACAAAGAACTTGAATTCAACCCAAGAATTTATCATGGCCAGATAGCAGAACAGTATGTTGAATACAGTCTCTCTAAATATTCTACATGGTTCTTTTTATAGGACTCCTAAACGCCTCCCTATATCCCCACACTGACATGTTTCACTATTCCAAATTTACCCCTTCCTTATGTTTCTAATGTTCAAGATAAGAGGCACATATTCTGAGAGGGTCGTATAGGGGTGAGGCCATGGAAAGAATCCTTTATATATTCAGCACATTCGTACTGTATAGAATTCCCTTACATGGTCAATACAGTACATGCATACAGTATATCCATCAGTATTTCTCATAAGCAAAGCTGCTGTGAGAGATTAACACCTCATACCAGCACAATCCCCACGTCAGTGACACCTGTCATCTTATCCTGCTGAATCACACGTCTCTCCCCACTGCCACAGCACTTTAACGCACACTATTCTGGTCCAGAGAGCTCCATCACTCTTTTTTTCATTCTCTCATTTCCCTTCATCCCATCAACCATGGCTGCCAGACTTGCACCCTATTCCCTCACACATCCCAGCAAGGGTAATAGCTTTTAAGTTGAGTGTTAATCTGACTGTTCACTGCAAGTGCACACACAGAAGTACTTGCTGATATGCACACTCATGCATGTGCCCACACACATGCTCATAAAAAGTAACGCATAATTTTTTACACTTCAACAGGTTGTTAAGCAGCATACCAGAAACAGTGTTTTCATCAGACCACCATGAATTTTGCAGGAGACATGGTTGTGCTCTCTCAATTTCTCTGGCTTTCTCTTTCCACCTCTTTCATAAGACTGTCAGTTTTCTGTGGTTTCCATATTGGTGTGCGGTTAGGATCCAGTTATTGAAATTACGGCACGTACACTCCTGTAGCTGCGCTGAGCTATATTTGACCCCAGTGCTGCTTAGCAATTACTTTTACAAAACACAGAGGAATCTGTTGATGTCACTTCAAGGTAATCAAAGAGCAACTTTTCATCTTCACATTCCTGTCGTTCATTTGTTGGTTGTGGTTTTGAGAAACCTTCAAGCACCTGCTGAAATTACCAGGACATTAATCATTATGACTTTACGATTTAGCGCTACGCTTTATTATTCTTTGGCACACACATGGTACCTGAGATTTATAGAAACACATTAATTTCAAGTGTTCCAAGTATCACCACTTTGACACACACAAAAAGAAATGAGGCATACACACAATGTGAGTAATTTAATGGCTCTTGGTTATATTGCCTTTCTGTGGTTATATCTCTAGAAGTTCCTCACATATCTTAGGGTATTCTAAGGGAATGTGATTGTTGTAAACATGACCATAAAGATTGGATGTTGATATTTGCTGATACTGTGTCATCCCAAAGCCTGTGTCTGTTTTTGCGGAAACAGCAGGGGTAGTCATTTTGGCCTATGAAATGAAATCAGTTGAAATCAAATTTTGTGTGTGTGTGTGTGTGTGTGTGTGTGTGTGTGTGTGTGTGTGTGTGTGTGTGTGTGTGTGTGTGTGTGTGTGTGTGTGTGTGTGTGTGTGTGTGTGTGTGTGTGTGTGTGTGTGTGTGTGTGTGTGTCTGTGTGTGTGTGTGTCTGTGTGTGTGTGTGTGTGAATATAAATTTGTGCATGTGCAATACTCACAGTGTCTCCAGACTCTGTAAACCTTCGAAACATCTCGCGCCCATGCTCTTGATTTGGTTGTTATGGAGATGCCTAGGAAAAAGGCCACAAATATTTTTCAACAAATCAAAAATTAGATTCTCGAAAAAAGGTTTCCACATTGCAATCATCACTGCCACAGTTCTAAATCAACAGAGCAAATCACTTTCTGTTGTAAGCTGAGAAACTCAAACCCAGTAGAGTTTAAAGTAAACAAATCAGGATGTCACTTACAGTACAACAAGAGCAGAGAGGTTGGTGAATGCATAATCTGGGATGTGTGTGATCTGGTTGAGGGCCAGCGTCATAGCCTGAAGGGAGGGCAGAGAGTCCAGCGCCATCACAGGGATCTCTGTAAGGGAGTTGTCATCCAACCACAGGTGTCTTAGAGAGTGAACCCCTCTAAAGGCCCCAGCCGGAACCTCAGACAACAGGTTAGCATCCAGACGCCTGCAGGGTGAGAGGAACTAAGCTTAGTGAGATAATCACCAAGTCTAAGTACAGTATGTTTGCTTATGTGCATGTGTATCCCTGCTTGTGCGTGCATTAGTGGTTGTGTGTCGTGGCATTGGAACACTTTGACTTACAGGAAGGTTATTATGAGAATTACACATCCTTTATTCTCCTCCTTTCATCTTTGCTACAGCTTTTTAGAAGCTCTTCATTATGATTTATTCCCATGCTAAATAAGCCATGTCTAGGTTCACCAGCACAGACATGTATGAAATGTAAGATGAGAAAAACACAGACTCAAACATGTAGGAACGGTTTTGCCAAGCCTGTTTTATTCTACCTCACTTTATTTATGTTGTGTAAAGTGTTCCTCCCTCCGTGTCTGGAAAAAGGGAAAGACAGGCAGAGGGAAGAACAGTTAAAGATGCATCCTCAGCTGATCCTCCTTCACTCTTTCCATTGGAGTCTCACTGTTGCCATTAGTTCCTGATGTATCCACCAGTCAGACACAAACACAGTCCATTTCAACAGCACATACTCAGACACATTTCCTCTCATGTGTGCACTTTCATCTCCACAGCCACACAAAACCTAACTAACCTTTGTCCCCCTCCTGGTGTCCTCAGCCCATAGGCAAAAGTGTGACACACACCCAGTATAAATGCACACATGCATACACACTGTCCATAGTGATGAATGATCCCCTAAGGGCAGAGTTGACAAGCTGAGACCACTTCCTCCTGCTATTCTTCTTTCTTTGACCCTTCACACCCATTCATTAATCTCTTTTTCCTCTCTCCAGCCCCTCTCACAATCACATTTTATTTCTTACATTGATGCACTCCCAGCCACTGCAAACTCCTTTGCATCTCATTCCTTAACTCTTTTTTGTCTTTCAAACATCCCCCCTTATTAATCTTTCACTGTGGTACTTTGATTCTTGCACTGCAGCTCCTCCTCAGCCTCCTCATTCCTCAGAGGCTTCACCAAACAAACAGCATCATCTAAGTGAAATCTGAACTTGAACTCTGAACTCTGGGCTTTTCTCCCCAGGGGAAATTTCCATCAGGAGAGGCAACTGTATACACTGGCAGATGCTTCCACACAAGCACACAGAGAAACATCCTTGAGCACACACGTGAATATGTGTGTGCGCGCACACAAACAACTTCAAGAAATTTTCATCTTTTCTACTTCCTGACCACATTTTTTTCGTCACTAAACATCATCCTTCCATCCTGTGTGCTCTAAGTGTGGACATTGTTTGTCCCTGACCCAAATCACAAGATGAAAGCTACGGAAGACCGTTCAACTTTTTGGTCTGTTCTCCAGGGCAAAATAATAATTGCTCCTCTAGGTGGACCTGTCAGGCCTCCAGAAGGTCCAGACAGAACCAGGAATGTTCCACAGAAGCCAATAAATAAGCAACTATTTCCTGTCTGTCACATCAAAGTCTGAGGTACAGAAAGAGAAAGTCCTCTTAAATGGAGATCCAGGAGATCTGTGGATCTGCCTCCACTGGTTCAATTCTCCAGATGGCCAAGATTTTATACAGCAGAGAAGTTGGAGGAGCACATTTCACTGCCGTTGAGTCAAATCTATAAAAACAGATTTAGTGTTGCTTGTGGAACTCATCAGTAGTGATTACACTACTTAACCTGTGGGCCGGGACCCAAAACACGTCTACCTAATGATCGCATCCAAGTAAACAACAGCACTGACAGCTCTGTGTGTTGTAATTAGCCTTTTCCAAATGGTGAGACAAATTTCTTGACTGTGTTTCAGTTCTGTTCTGACAAAAGGATTCTTGTCTGAGATTAAGTGATGATTTATTTTGGATGAAAGCCTCCTTCATACATTTATACCAATTTAAAACCTATGTGCCGGCTCTAAAGCTGTCTCTTTTTTTTCTTTTTACCTGATGTGTTTTATGTCGGTGAGAGGCGCCGACAAGCTTCACTCTCCAAAGCCTTTCAAGTAATCTTATTCTGCTGGGCTTATCATTACTGTAATGACAAGGTATGTCTCTTTACACTGTGTGTGTGTGTGTGTGTGTGTGTGTGTGTGTGTGTGTGTGTGTGTGTGTGTGTGTGTGTGTGTGTGTGTGTGTTTCATTTCTTTAGACCATCTCTATGGGAAGAAATTGAGGGAAGACCACACACACATACACCCAGACTAGAGACAAAGACATCAGACTTATCATGACAAAAAATTGTGAAGTCATGCTTACACATATTCACACAAGGACAGACTGAGCCATAGTGTCTTCCTGTACAGTGTGTACAGATGTATGAGTGCGTGTGTAAGCTAGACGATTGTATTGTAAAGCATGCCTGCTTTATACCAGATGAGGAAACATTGTAGGTGGTAGAGGAGTAACATGTGTATGCCCCTCCTACTTTACAACTCCAGCCATTTGTGTCTGTGTGATGAAGGAAATTACTTTATGGATATTTACAAATAATTATTAATTTGGAAAGGGGATGTGGAGTACATGTGTACCACAAAGTTGGGAGAGACAGGTTGGGGTGAGGAATTACAGATGAGGTGGTCCACATGCACCCGCCCAAACATGCACACTGACACACACACATACACTGACCCCCACAGATGAGACAATTAAGCCACCAAACACTCTCATTAGCCAGGGGGATAGCGGTGTGGGTGGTGAGAGAAGAACGGAGGAGAGGAGCGGAGGAGGAAGAGAGGGGGAATTGATGGAAAATGGGGTTGTTTCACAGCTCATTGGAGATGCTCTCCCTGGCCTGCAGTGTCTGCTGTTTCCCTCATGGCTTCCAGATGCTACCATGAACTGCACTGACACAATCAGGCTGTGACTCCTACCGTCAGGCAGTACTAAATGCAGAACTATTTTAGCTGCTGTTGGAGTATGGTCTATAATATGTCAGTAGTACTCTATACCTGCATTGCGGTTAGAGCTGAGATGTGTGGGTGGGTGGCCATGGGATGTTTCAATCCTGGCTGGATGAGGTAGACCAGCATGATTACTTTGCATGGATGTGTCTGTGTGTGTGTGTGTGTGTGTGTGTGTGTGTGTGTG
>JANJYP010000007.1:0-11492 GCA_024605115.1 Rastrelliger brachysoma | reverse complement strand
GTTACTGGACTGTAGTGTGCTGTTAGGAGCACTTCATCTTTAATGGATATAAACTAATACCAGCTACCACAAACAATTTTTTTCATGTCTGTCTTCTTATCTCATTCACTGTCCTTTTTTCACTCCCTTTAAGTCACTTCCTGGTGGGAGACAAGTGGTATTAAGTGAGGGAAGGAAATGGTGAGCAGAAAAGAAAAATTGAATGAACACTTTATCGGTCATCATGCACGGGATCGTTTGATGGTCCCTTAGGTGTAGGTGGAGAATGATGGCTTGTTTCAGTTGTTCTGCTGACATTGCTCCCTGATCAGGATGAATGAGAGGAAATGAATAGATGAAGGGTTGTTCTACTGTGCTTAATGATTGCCAGCAGACGGCACTCTCCACCAAGGAAACTACACAGTATCTCTAAGTGGCAAGGATGAAATTGTTCCAACTTGATATTTTTTGCATTTCCCTTATAATAATATGTTTGATAGATATCTGATGAACAGTGGAAGAGTAGTTTAAACAGCAAGGTTATAAAAGCAAAAAATAATGTAAAAGACAATAATGAAAATAATCAAATCATCTCACATTTTGGCAATATTACAAATATTTTTAATAATGTAATCACTCTACTTGTCTGCTGGCCCAACAAGAGACCAGCAGACAAGTGAGTGCATTTCAGTGAAGACTCAATGAATACCTTTTGTATTCTTCAGAGATCTGAAAAACTATAAAAGAGAATTCACATTTGGGCACTTTCAAGTCAGTGCCAACCCCACAGCTACAAATTTCACACTTCGGGATGTGCAGGAAGCACGCTTTTGAAGTTGTGATGATTCAGATTCTCATTTGGATCCAAATGCAACTCATTGGGGATCCAAGTAAATCCCACATTCATACAGAGAGAAAAGGTTACTTTTATCACTGATGTTTTACTTCTGTTATGTTTTCAGGTTGATGCTAACAAGGGCAAACATGTTTAGAGAATAGGGACCGCCTGCCACAGTACTGTAGTTTATTAAAGTGTGAAGAGTAATGGGTATGATTATCGCCTGAGATTGGATCATTATGACGCCTTTATACTGTATTGTGTTTAATCTGCCGGGAAAGGTGCTAATCACCCTTCTATTTGTTCCTGTCTCACACATGACAAGAAATTAAGTCACAATTGTATGAATAATTGTCTTGCTGTAAACAAAAGTAAGTAAATGGAGAATAAGCGTCAGGTTTAGAGGCAATTTTCAAATGCAGCCAGTATTTCACAAGTTAATGAAAGAGGCACTGCTAGAGTGAATGCTCTCTCAGTAATCCTTGTCTTATTTGCATTTCAATTCTTTTCCTTTTCACAGCCCGGAAGATAATCCCGCACAGTCTGAATATGGCCTAAGCTTGCATCAACACTAAGTTATCACAACAGAAAGATACTACTGTCTGTCTGCTATAATTCCCTAATTTTGTTTTATTGTATGAAACAGACAAATCCGAATGTCACATTATGACACTGATGCAATTCCTCTACTACTTGTCACATATTAACCTGATATTAACATGATATATGCAAATACATTCACACCTGGAGAGTGACAAAAAAAAAAAAAAAAAAAAAAGATCCCCACCACAGTTTTGCTGCATGAGTGTCTTGGTGTTTGTGTACTACCTCTCAGTGCCACACATTTCCTTTCTGACCCCCTCGGTGGCATTCAGTAATGCGTCTGGATCCTCGCCTTTAACATTCCAAACACACACACACTGTGCTGAACCAACTGCTGTGGGGCGCGACTGATAGGGAGTGTTTGTATTCAGCACTTGTCTTAGCTGCTATGGGCAAGCCTTTATTAACTTAACCAAGTTAGAGATTTGCCTTTTAGTTCCTTATATATAGTATTAGAGAATAAACCTTTACACCTTAAAAACACAGTGGATTTCACTGGATGTGGCTTATTACTATTGTACACTTCTTCTCATTGGAAAAGTATATAAATGCACACACACACACACACACACACACACACACACACACACACACACACACACACACACACACACACACACACACACACACACACACACACACATATATATGCCCTCTTTTAAGAATATAATTGGCTTAATATTACATTTTAACAAATACAGATTTCCTTTTGTCTACAAGTATTGTGATGGTTAGTCAGTTAATGTTATCCGTTGAAAGATTTGCAGCTATCCCATGAAAAAAATCCATCATGGCCTGAAGGCACAGGAAAGGGAAGACAATGAACACAACAATGTTAATGATAATATGCAGCTGCCTTACCAAAAGTTCAGCAGAAATAAACATTTGCAAAGGAGATATTCCAGTATGTAAAGAATATACTGTTTTTATTAAAAAAAATATTATAGGGACTATTAGCAAGTTTGTGAAAGATGAAGGTAAAGGGGAAGAAAAACAGTTCTTTGTTTTCAAGCTAATTAGCATTGTGTGTTCCCCTTGCTGTGTGAGATAAGTTAAAGATGACACTTGTGCAAGCGGCTTTGTGTTACACAAGCACATTGCCATCCCTCATCATTCGGTCACACAGATCATTACAGCTCAAACTAGGATTGATGTAAGTTTACTTGGTGAAACTACGCCATAGTGGAGTCAGTGTTATAGAATTTCACCTTTGCAAATGCAGTAAAACTATAATCATAATTTGTTTTGAGGTTAGTTCTGGTATGGCTGCTTGTCTCTAATATACCTTCAGTCATAACCTTAAAGTTTTCATTAGACTACATAAAATTCCATTTTTGATTGTATTTATGCAAAAGCCATTCAGTGTATTTGCACACTTTAGTTACTTATCTTGTCTGTGAGATTCATACTGGCTAAGGGATTCACAGGAAATTGTGGCTGGATAGAGGTGATGCCAAAGGCTGGTATCAAATGTCACAGCTGTACATCATTTGTCAGTCACTGATGCATGATGTACAGCAAGCAGGTCTGAAATCTTTAGGATTTTAACTTCAAACCTACATCAATCAGTTTTGGGTCAATTGGAGGCAGCATGACAAGCTGTAAACATAACATTTACATAATTTCACTGTACACTTGATTAGGCAAATGTGTCAGCAAACAATTACCTGTTTACTCATCCAGCAAAGACAGAGAAGTACTTTTGGGGTANAACAATTACCTGTTTACTCATCCAGCAAAGACAGAGAAGTACACGCTTTTGGGGTCATCTTTCTGGCCTTCTGGTGAATGTAAATCCAATACTGACTCCTTTTCTCACTCTGTTTTGGTCTTCACCAGATCCTGAGGGAAATATCCAGTTCCTCAGTCTATAAATGCTAAACCACAGTACAGTATGTTCACCAGCTAATTACTTACCTGTCTGCATTTGGTGCTGGTTATGCACAGCTACCTGGTAATGCTAGAAACAGGTTGTAAAATCAAAGCAGTGAGCACAAATGGATCTAAAACATTCCATGTGGGGATGAGACTGCAGAGCTGCTTGATCATTATCTCTTTGTCTCTACAAGGGACACCTATCACATAAAAAGTTTAAATTTTAATATGAACTATTTATAAGTGCAGCTTTATTATAGTAAGCACATTCTTGATACTGTTTGCACAGCTAAATGGTCACATAAGAAAAATACACCACTAAATAACTTGTATCTAGTTTTGAACATAATAGACACTAGCATTTCCCAAGGGGCACATAAGGATACTCACAAGGTCCAGCTTATTTTCAGGACTTCAGGTTGATTTCCTATGGAATCACTTTTGCCATCTTTCAGTTGACCTAAAATGGTTCCACAACAGCTACATTTCTGCATTTAAAGACAAAAACAGTTAAAATTATAGCTGCTGTGCAGCAATGGTCAGGGACAGGCAATTTTAGACAAAGCTAGGCAACAAGCAAAGTGTAGGACGATGAAAAAAAAGGAAGCCTTCTAATATGCATTTTACATCAGTTAAGGCTTGAACTTACAGTCCACATAGCATGATGCCTGAACATAGGACTTTCACAGTCGAACATTAATTCTGTCTTTGCTCAGACTGGAACTCACAATCTTCAACACCAAAAACCATCCTCTACCTCACTGAGCTAATTGGCAAATGGAAACAGCACCTGCAATTTGACCAACTGACTGAGCCAGTCACCTGTGTGCCAGCACAGGTGACTGGCTCAGTCAGTTGGTCCTTTTTGTACATTTAAGGGCACAGGAATCTTCATGTTCTTAATGGGAATTCATATTTTAGTCTGTAATTATACCCTAGTAACCCTGGTAGCTGAATATAAAGTGATGAGCTAATGGTTGTGTAATGAACATTCAGGGATCAGGTACTGAGATGTGCAAACGGACGTAATTACAGACACAGATACACACTACACTAACAAGCACATGTCTGGAAACACTGTACCCAGTGCTGTTTGTAAATGAATTTTGTCCTTACTACATTATATCATCAAGAGGCATGCTGGATGCTGGAAAGACATTTAATGAAAGAGCTGGAGAAATTTAAAATCTTTCCAATGTTCCGACTTCCATTCTTAAATAATTGATGTATTTTACAGTACATTCACATTGCCTTGACATTGCAAAACATTGTGCTCAGCTGCACATTATTGTAGGACATTCACATTTTTAAAAAACAAGGAAGGAGTTGCAAATACTGATGGAGTATTGCAATATCTTTATTCATTTAGAGAGTAGACACCATTATTTCATACAGGAACACCATTTTTCTGAGTCACCTTACAACAAATAATGACTAATAGCTGTTTTGATAGGAGTGTGTATACGTACATTTTTGTCCAGTGGTTGCCATAGTGCTGCTATCACACTAAAAGGAACATTTACAATGGGTGGCTTGCTTATGTGTATAAGCCAAAGTGGACAGTAAACAACATAATGATAAGTTTCTCATTCAATGGGAATTCCAAAGCTGCTTTGTATTTCATTTTCTTTTACAATCCCAGAAATAACAAGCTAATCAATGTCATTCTGGGAGAATGAAGGACATTTGTCATTGTTTTGTTGCTTTGCTTTACCATGTCTACACCATTCTAAGTGCACGTTTCCACTGCTGTCAAATCCACATATTTAATGGATATGACTGTATGGAAAACCACAGGGTTGACCTCATTCTTGAGGATTGATGCATTATGGGACCCTCTAATCAGAAGGGTATTTAACATTTTCTGTCTTTGTAGCTTAATGCTTATCAACATATCCTGCTGCTGATTAGGCTCCATTCCTGCGTTAATCCGGACAACTTAATTATACAGGAGATGTCAGACTTCCAAGGATGCTCTTATTTCAAGAGTGGTAAATCCAAGTGTGAATATTTGATGTTGCCATCATGCTGTACCATAGAAATATAGTCTTCTGGGAGGGGTAGAAGAACATAATGTACATGAAGACTAAATGTGATTTATATACTTACATACATGCATAAAAATATTCTAATGCTCAAAAATTGATAATCTGAAGTGAATGATACTGTAATGCAGCTTAATGAGAAATATTTTGTCTTTATGCCAGGCAAAAGCTGAAGTGCAACATATTTAAGTTTAATATACTGCCTGCAATATCTGTAAATAAGAGTCCATAAACAAAACCTGCTGCTGCCATCTGCAATCATCACAGCAGGTGTTGTTGCTGTATGAGCAAGAGCTTGTGTTGATTAATGTAGCTTCTGTCCTAATGATAAAATTGTGGTGTGAGAGCATGCAAGAAGTGGTATAAGTTGCTATAGCAACCAACCTTTTCCCTGCTTGACTGTTTTCCTGTGAGTGGATGTTGCTTTGATCTGGTAGCCGGTGGCTAGGTGAGGAGTTTAACTGTGTTATAACCAGTGGAAGAATTCTCCCTGTGGTAAAAAAAATAACCCATCCCATCAAGATTGCAATCAAGACTCTAATTAAAGGGGAAGAACGACAGTATGCTATCATCTGATTGCATATGTGTATCATCTTAGGATACAAATGACATCTGTGAAAGGTCTTAGGCATTTTATTGAACATTTAAAAAGAAAAAGTTAGAAAAAATAAAAAATAAAGAAAAGATAGTTTTTTAAAACTTTTTTTCAGTATGCTGAGTGAAATTCTTTTTTTGAATTAAAGGATTCTATAAATATGCATGTAAACCTCCTCACAAACTCAGGTATTTTCAAATATGCAGGATATGTGATGAATTATTAACAGACATTGTGAAATCTAAAATAGTGCCTTTGAATTATTCATCCCACATTCTTATGAGTTTCATATTGTAAACCAGAGTGGAGATTGATTTGTTATCACATGTTAAAGATGTTGCTTTAGCCACAAAATCTACTGTCCGTATTAATTTGAAGTAACTTTAGAACAGCTCTAAGACAGTCACTCACACACTCAGAAAGATCAGCTGCAGCCAATGGCTTCATAAAGTAGATGCAAAAATCTTTTTTTCATGCTTTCCAGAAGGGCATTAACTTACTTTACACCTGACTATGTGCCACAACAATGCTCTGTATTTTCAAGGGTCCTTGTAGAGCTCTATGTCTGTGCCTGTGGTGGTAAGCTCACATTTTTCTGTGACAATGAAAAAAGGAAACACAGACCTGCACCTGGTAAATCTTGTTTTTCTTTACTGTTAGACCACAAGCTTGTCCTTTGTTTTACTTGAAACAAAATATTTTAACTTTTGCATAATCTACTATATTCCTAATATGCCACAGGTGAATTGTGTTGTGACGAGTGATCTGCCAGACTGGTAGTTACCTCATTTGCTGTAGCTGATACTGTATTAGCAGATACAGCTGTGTTCAAGATGAATTAGGGATCAGTGTGTTCTCCTGATGTGTTCTGAAACATTTTAGTGCTAAACTCAGCCATATAACAGATGCCTTTATACAATATTTTATATAATTAATAATATAATATTTTTTTAAGATAAATCATTAAGATGTAGGTTTGAAAATTAACCTTGACCTGAACATTCATAGTACAGCACTCTAATATGAAAATGACTAGGTTTCCTTTTCATCACAGAATGCATGATAGAAATATCAGTTGATTAACACAAGTCTTAGAATTAGATTAATCTCCCTTTAGAAATAATACATTTTTTCTTCAGCCTTGAATGGAATCAGAAAATTGACTCATCATGTGAAATTATTTTGAATGAACTTTATGAATGTATGTTTGACTCTTTCTAAACAATACCAATAGTTGTTCTAAGATAATCTGTTGATATTTTTACTGTCATCATATTGTTATCATGTCATGTATGTCAGCTTATTTTGGTATATCTTACAAAATGTACTGTTATATGGCATATCAAAAGTTTAGGTTAAATTCACAAGATGTTTCTTAGCCACCTTGTGTTGCCTTTTTACCTTTTAATACAAAAACATATATTGTTTCTTTCTCTCTTTTTTAAATAGAAAAATCAAACAATACTTGTCAGAATTAATGAAGTCCTTTAGTGGATAATCAGACAAATTTGACATGTCTTTTGGGATATGTGGGACATATTGGCAGTCAACCAACAATAGCCTGTCAATTACAGTGAACAACTGAATCAATGTGTTACATAAATTGTTATGAGCCTCATTAGTATTACCCGAGCTAAATGTATACATAGCTCTGACAGAGGGCCTTCTCAGTATTTTGGTTTGTTTGGAGTTGTGTAACTGCACAATACTTAACAGTAGGAGGAACTTGAAAGAACTATTTTGATGCATTTGCCACCAGCCTGCAGTACACAGCCTTCAGCAAATAATGCTTCCCACTGTGGTTAATGAGGAAAGATATGAATGGTCAAATGTAGTTAATGCTGAGGCAATGGGTTACCACTCTTTGAAGTTCTGCTTTTTGAATATTAATTATATTCATGACCTATTTGCTTCTTCACTTTATGGAAATTCCTGATGGCCCTGTTGCCCTGATGCATTCACTAAGGATATAAAGATTATACTGACACAACAACAATATAATTAACATGGGAGTTGTATGCATAAACTTCCTAACAAGTATTTTGGCATAGAAGTGTACTCATAGTTCTTTGGGACGTCTTGACAATTTTGGAAATGAACATCAAAGTCAGGATCTCATTATATTATAACCAATAAAAGTCTGGGTGAAGACATTTGTTTGACAGCTTATATATGGCAGTGCTCTCAGGGGCTCAGAAGATGGTTACCCAACACTCCCACCTTGCCATCTGTCTGGATCCATTGTAGCTTGCTGTAAATCCCACAAGGCAACTCACAGTGAGGAGAGACAGAAACACAGGAAAGTGCTTTTAGGAACCACAGCACACCCTCAGCCTGTCACGAGAGCTGAATTTGACATGAAAGTCTTACAATGCCTTGAACTGTACACCGCTTAAAAAGTTATCCTCCAGATTAAATAGAGCAGTGTCAGAGTTCCTACCAACAAAACGGACAATGCTGTGTACATAAATATCTGAAATTTGCTGACACAGGATTTTAAAGAATGACCAATAAAACATCAGTCACACTACAGTGCTGCTACTGTAATGATAAAGATTGCCTGATCTCTCAACCAACCTAATCACCTAACTTAATTCTGTAAAACACAGAAATAAGGACTCAGAGTGCAGATCTTAAGTCAACAGCTCAACCTGGGTTTATTACACAATCATCATAGTATATAACAATCTATCTGTTGTGCATTGAAGACAACAAAATTGTTAGTAATTACAAGCCAAAATATTAAGCAATAGGGCGTATTTTTCCCAGTCTCACAAATTTAGAAAGTTCTTAGGAAATGTCCATGTTCTTGGAATCCACCTATGTTTTTGCCCTGTTCTCTTGACGGAAGTTCAAGTCAGCATGATATTATCTTCCAAGTACATTTGACATATTTATATAACCAGACACAACTTGTTTCATAACAACCAAGTTGTTATATTCTCCACCCTGATAATGATTCCTTATTTGGTCATTCAGCACACCTATTTTCCACTACAGTGTTTATAGACTATTATTCTAGTGATAAGACATCATAAACACAAAAAGAGGAATAATAAAAGAGCTAAAAAAACAAAAATACAGAGACAGAAAAAAAAAACCTACAAGATATTTATATTCTTCCATGAAAGAAGTGGAGCCTGTGCCTGACACGTCAGGTTGTTAATATGTTTGCATGTTCTGTGCTGTGAAGTTACTGAACCAGATGTCAAAAGCTTGCTTAGTTATGAGGGTCACAGTAGGTTTCCCTGTCACCCCTAGTGTCTGTTCTACTGCCGTGTCCTTCAGCAAGATACTGTCCGAGACCTTATCAGCACAGTAGGTGCCGCGGCATTTATCTGACACTGTGCAAAGGCAAACAAAAATTGTGGTTTAGTTATATAAAAGAAATGATAAATGTCCCTAAAATGCCTAATATATATATATATATATATATAGTGTTGCTAGCTCGAAATTGAAAGGTAAACAGCAAAGAAAGACAACAGACTGAATTTAGTATCTTGCATCCAAAATACAGACCACTCATTTAATTTCCATATCCACCTTAAATTGCATGCATTGCACCTTTGAGCACAGCAGCTAGATGAGAGGCCTGTGTGCCTCTGTATTTGATGCAGTGAAATCCATTTAGACCGCTATGATTCAGGTTCTTAGATTTGCCTTGAATGCATTATACATCTGTCCAAAGGAACCTCAATAATAAGTTGCAGTATTAATAATATAACAATATAATAATATTCAATTGTAATCTTGCCAGTTATGAAAAAGAAATGTAAAACCTTTTACACTAGAAGAGAAACTGCAGCGCTTTAAAGTTTGACTCAGATATTAAATCATAATGTCCTTTACAGGGAATGTAGGAGTGGTGTGATTTTACATGAACTGATTTAGCAATTGTCAAAGCCACTTTAGTGCACACAAAAATGGAAATATGTTAGGGGTATAACTCCTATAATTTGTTGCTCCCACTATATAATGCTTTGGTTAGACTAACTGCTACATGTCAGAACATACAGAACATGTGAACTTTTCATTTGAAGGCAAGAGGTTAGTTGACATCCTCTGGGTGACTTTTTGATTATCAGAGAAGGAGAAGTAGGAAATGTGCTGCATTTAGAATTCAGGTTGCCACAGCCTGCTATAGTATACTCACATATAGCACTTAATTCAACAGCTTCAGTCCCAGATTCATCTTGAGGTGTGAAATTATGACACCTTTAAAAACATAGTTGTGCAGCTGTGGAAATATATTTTAATATAAAATGTCATTAAAGACATTATTTCATAATCTAGCTATACAGTTTTGTTTAAATGGTCAATTGCATAAAATCATGCCCTCTGCAGCTGTCTCCACTCTTTAGTCTGCCATTACTGTTCAGGCAGTGCTGCTTTTTCATTGTGAGATTTGTGTCTCTCTTCCCTTTCAACTGAATGAGAAAACACAAACAGGGCCCTTTCAGGTCACATCTTTTTCAAATCAGGAGGAAACACTACTCTAGTGGATCAGGCTGGTATGCTGCATTTATAAATAAATCCCCCCATGAGCCAAAAAAAAGAGACCCAGCTGGATTTCAGAACATATTTTGTGAAAACATTCAAATATAAGGTATGTTGTCCATCTAGGCCTATTTGTTGTCAATATAAGTGACAGGCCAACAATCATGTCAGTCTATGATAGCAGTTTTAGTGGCACTTCAGGCCAACATACAGAGAAGGACATGCCCTTGATGTGCTGAAGAGCCATGAGGGAAAGGGACTGATATAAAAGAGGTGGATATCGGGCATGGATGGAAGTTAATGCATGATGAGCAACTCTGCAGGGCAACACAAGAGCTGCACAGGATAGTTATTACCGAAGCAATGAAAGATGATATTCAGAGTGGATCATTTTGATTTGGGGCATGTTATTAATTTGTCTAGGTGCTGGCAGGAAATCTCAGAGAAATACAGCATCTTTTTATTTTGCCTTCTTGCCAAAGCCTTTATTTCTTCTTGATGTGAAATATCATCCTCATGTTTAGTGTGAGTACTATAAATGGGAGGATGAAGGGGGATTTTGTTACTTTTCTCAGGTTGGCAGTCGTAAGCCTGGATAAGCCCTCATAAATATTAGTGTGTTTCACAAATACTGTTGTTGGAAATAAACTGGCAAAGTTTAGCACATCCCAAACCCAAATCCTCTTTTTTGGGTTTGTATATATCACTCCACTCCAGTAAAATGCTATTTTCTCTTCAATTCACTCTAAAACAACAAACACCACTCTGACACACACTACAAACTAGCACACTGGATACAAATATATAATATTCTATGTTCAAAATGTAATGTATCAATTATAGTTTTGAAACAAGAATTTTGAAAGATGAAAAGAGAGGATGAAGGTATTGCCACATTGGTTGACTAAAGTCCTTGAGGCAAGCATGAACACACTCTGAGTCAATAATTTATGCACCCAGACACACGCATTCAGATAAATACACACACATATGCATCCATGTACATATACAAAGTGAGTGAGAGAGAGAAAGAGAGAGAGAGAGAGAGAAAGAGAGAGAG
>JANJYP010000006.1:0-12085 GCA_024605115.1 Rastrelliger brachysoma | reverse complement strand
AATTTTTTTTTTTTTTTTTTTTGGTCACACATTCAGATACCTTTTTTGTTTTTGCATCATTATAATCAACCCAGCGATGTACAGGACTCATGAATCAAATCTTGCACACAGCAGCCCCATTGCTACGTTCATATTCTCCAGTCTTTTCTTAGAAGTTCAAATTAAAGCCATTTTTCCTCTAGTTTTTCTTTCCACTTCTGCGTCCTGTCTCTTTTTAAATCTGTGAAACTAATATTTCAGGGAACACTACACAAAATGCATTCTCACCTATGTCTGGGCATTGAAATGTTTAATGCAGTTTAAGTGTTCAAAGAATAAATAAACATCACTGGATGATAAGGAAGTTGTTTCAATAAAGACTTTCTCTTTATGTTCCACATTGTATTTTTTTTGGTTTCTTATGGTGGTCATGAGGTGAACGTATCACGTGACTGATATTCTTGCATGTATCCAGGCCTAACTACAGATTAGTTGTTGTAACTTCTGAAAATGTGAACTTGTAGTTGTAGAAACACCCACTCCCTGTAGAAATACTGGTTTTCTTGACGTATCTGTGCTGCTGCCATGTCCATGCTCCTGTGCACTCAAGTTCAGGATTTTACTAGATTATTCTCTAGGACACTGCTTGTATTATGAGCTCATGATCACTCTCTGAACTCAAGTTAATTCATTTTATCACAGGATTTCCTCCAAAGACATTACACTGAGACACAACATGACATGATAGAAGTTTGTCATTTGCATGATGAAGAAACAAACCCTTATCTACTCTTATCAACCCTGTCTCTAATATTGTTGAAGCAGAGTCAATAAAAGACCTGCAGGCAATATTCCACATTAAAACTGTCACATAATGGAACCGGCGTGACAAGCTCAGATCAAAAGGATTGTACAAGCATTACATTTTACTGTTATCAACTCCTGTAGCTGTATAAGGTTTAGTTTAAAGCATTGTGTGTTTACACTCTGCAGTGTGGCAAGTTTAACTGTCCCACAGAGGTTAAGACTAATCCTAGATTACAATGCTCATATTAGATTGTCCTTGTGGCTCAGCAGGGGGTGACAGGCTTATCAAATGGCTTCTGACTTTTGTACCTCTGTTAAGTACCTGACAAGTAAATGCCATGGAACAAGAATTACTGAATGTATTTTGGACATCACCATCAAGATTTGAGAGTGCTCACAAGCAGTGGACTACCCTCCAAACACGTGGTATTGAAGGTCTGTGCTAAAGCCGTGAGTCACACTTTTTCTAAAAGGTTACACCAGCAGAGGGAGCATGAACTGGGCAGGTAGACTCCTGTAGAGTACTTCCTGAACCCTCCTGTGATAGACACCTGGTCAAGGTAAGTGGAATTTACACAAAGCAGTATGTTATAAAGTTAGAAAAGTCATCAGTTTACAGTGAGTAAAAGTCATTGGATTCAGACATATCCTTAAGCTCTCACTGTTTCCTGTCTCCCTTCTGTCCCTCAGAGTCTATGCCAGATGTTCTTACAGCTGTTAAGATCTTGGCCGGCTCTACAGTTGAGATTGCAGCAGCATCTGTCGGTGAGACGAGTCTGGTGAAAGTTGTCCGGCAAATAGAAGATGATGGAAATAGTTTAGAAGCAGAAGTCCTGGAGGCAACCGCAGAGGTGACGGCTAAAGAAGAGTCTGAAGAGGCTGGTGTGGTGGACGAGGAGGAGCTGAAGTCTACAGAGGCGCCTACTGTTGAGGAAGGGGCTGAGACGGAAGATGCGGGGGTTCCGGCTGTTGAGGAGGTGATTGCAGAGGAGACATCTGTTCCTGCTGCATCGGAGGAGGTGGAGGAGGCAGCTGCACCTCCTCCGGAGGAACCTGCAACTTCAGCTCCCACTGTGGAAAAAGTGGGAGAGGCACAGGCTGAGAACCAGGCCCCTGAAGCTGCTCCTGAGGAGTCACCTGAAGATGCTGCTCCTGCTGAGGAGGTCTCACCTGAAGATGTTGCTCCTGCTGAGGAGGCCTCACCTGAAGATGCTGCTCCTGCTGAGGAGGCCTCAACTGAAGATGCTGCTCCTGCTATAGAGGCATCGCCTGAAGATGCTGCTCCTGCTGAGGAGGCTACACCCGCCGAGGAGGTCACCACTGCTTCTGAAGATAGTCCGGTGGGAGAGGAGACGCCGGCTGTTGAGACATCATTGGAGGAGGCAGCAGCTGAAGCTCCAGCAGAGGAGACACCTGAAGCTGAGTCAGCACACGCAGAAGTTGCAGCAGTTGTGGACTCCACTCAGCTGGCAGCAGCTTCAGCGGGGTCAGACCTGGAGGTTCTTACAGCTGCTGAACCAGAATCTGCATCAGAGGCACCAGTGAAAGAGGTCAAGTGCTGCCACTCCTGCCACTCTGCTCCATCAGCAACAGAGGAAGTGGCTCCACCTGCTGCAGTACAAGAGGAACTGGAGGTCCCGCCGGTCAGTGAGGAAGCTGTGGATATAACACATGAAGCCAAGGAGGAGGCGTCACTGGAAGAACAAAGTAAGAACATACCGTATGAACTGCCTGCCAAATATTTTGAACACCTTTTACTTCTATTACTGATTTCTGTTATTCTACATAACAGCTACACCAAGCGCTTTGATTAGGTTAATAAAAAATCAGGAAATAGTAGTTTAATTGTATAATTTTAATAGTCCATGAGAATCATATGGGATCTTGATGATAGGTGGAAAACTGCTGATTTACCTAAACTCTAAACCTCAGATCATCAGCCTATAATAAGTTAGTTTTAACTTCTTTACAGTAGTTTAGTGAATCTACATAATGTATTTAACCTGGTCTTGGTACATTAATACTGAAGATGAAGTTATGTAAAAAGATAATTGACTAAGGTAAGTGAGACTGGGTTGGTTTTTTTTTTTTGCCAGGAAGACTAAATCATCTGACTAAATAAATCCTGGTTTAGGATTTTCAGATGCCAGATACAGCACAAATAACTTTCTGATTGTTTTCCATTGTACTACGCCAGTGTCAGTTTTCTGGTATGGTGTATTGGGCAAGGCTCAGTGATGTGCTTCAAAGCAAGTGAAGGAACATTAATGTTATTGGTTCCATGTGTGTTTCTCTTGCCTTCAAAACACACACAGCTTGAATGTGAATAAATTGAATAATGGTAGATATAGGTTAAATTCATGTGTATCAGTATATAAGTGAAGAACAACCCCCCCCCCCCAAAAAAAAAAACAAAAAGCCCTCCATCTTTTCACATTTTCTGAACAAAGAAATTGCACCCACTTTCTGTTCATCTGCTTTGTAAATAGGTGATTTATTATTGCTAACTATACATATACTATTTGTAGGTTACTATGCAATAGTTTTACTGGTCTGGCCCACTTAAGGCATCACCATCATAACTGGGCTGTATTTGACCCCTGACTTAAATTAAACTTGACTCACTTTGTCTAGAATTGAATTACTTGCTAATAAAGATTTTAAAGTTGCTTCAGGCCTCCTCTCTGTCAGCGGATGTGTAGATGTGGATATTTTCATAGAGTCTGAAATGGAAAGCTCTTATATCCTGTAATTAAAAATATATTGACTGTGCTTGCATTTAAGTTAAAATGTTACATGTTTTAAAAAAGATAAAACGCTGTAATGACAGAGCAGCTGTATTTCTAGATTCAGAGTCTTCTCTGTATTTGGCTCTCACCAGATGTATTTCTGCCTACATCCACAGAGCCAAAGGTGTCTAACTGGACTGTAAAACGCTGCTCAGTGATGTAATAGAACAGTTAAGAAGGTAAAACGCAGCACAGCTTTAAACACAGCTGTCTGTGTAGAGCTAGACGTAGTAGAATGGACATCTTTAGGATATGTTTTGGTCTCAGATAGACACATTTTCAGTCAGGTCAGTGTAACACATAGAAACGCCTGCACTACTCTGCACATTAAAAAAAATCCTTCTGCCCTTGAACCTGATTCAACAGCATGTTTAACAGTCCAAGTTACACAGATGTGTAACACATGTCCATTCTACTCATTTAAACTCTAGGCTATGTACTGTGTGTATGCTGCAAAATCAAATAGTGGTGTGTAGAGAACATGTGTATTTCTTACCATACAAACTAATATTATGCTTGTTTGTTGCAGCCACAGAGACAATGGTGGTGGTGACCGCCCAGTCATGATATGACAGACAGTGTGCCTTCTACAACAACACTCGCCTATCTGTCAATCAAGCCTGGACGACCGAAGCGGAAGAGAGATGAAGAGAACTATCATTAACTAACTCATGTGTCTTTTCTAAAAATGTTATTGTGAGTGTTCTCTTTCTGTGTCTGACCAATCTGTGTATTGAGGAAGGCGGTGTTTCTCCCTGTATGTGTTTGAGCTATGATTCCCTTTATGTTTCACTTCCTCTAGGTGGCAGTGTTGCAAAGCTTTTCATGAGTGCAGTGTAAGTTGATTTCAGGGTGTTTTAATGTAGGAAATGTGAATGTGCTGTTAATGTACAGATGAGGTAGAGTGCTTTAAAATATAAGTTACATATTTGCCTAATTATGTCATTTAGTCATAATTAAGCAATGATTTATAGGTTTGTGAGTGGGGATTCACTTCTTTAAGCTGATACCAGTATCCAACATTACCTTACAGATATACATTTTGACACTTTAATATAATATAAAGTAGATGCAGACTAAGGTGTTCAAGTGTTAATATCCTATTTTTGTTGTGTTGCTGATTTGAAAGTTGTATGGAGTGATGCACTTTTAGAAGAAAAGATCACAAAGTGAAAACAAATATTGCACTAATGATATTTCCTTTTTAATGCTAATATAATGTGTGAACAATAATATGCTCATATGTTAGTGCATGTCGATTTTTCAGAATGTGTTCTCTCTCTTTATTGTACAACCAAAGATTAATATATTACAATGTTCTAATCTAACCCATATGAATTGATTTGTACCTTTCAGCTGGGTGATTATATTGTACGTACAGTAACACGCCTCCAATTCTGTAAGAGTAGTAGATGACTGGTGTAAAAACATTTGCTGGTGCACTACATAACTGATAATAAATACCCGTTTTTATGTAGTTAATCCATTGTAAATGGCGTCCACGTTGTCATGATAATGTGCTCACGTTGTCTAAATAAAAAAATGCTGGATGAAGAATTTAAATCAATTTTGTCGTATATTAACTCATAAGTCTTATTAACATGGAGCTATGCAAATGAATGTCAACATTCGAACACTTGGTGGAGACAGAGGACTGTTATTGTTATTTAATATTTTATCTAAACGTATGAAAAGCAGATTCTTTGGATTTTTCTGGAAATGATGTGTGAGAATTATGATGAACAAATGAAAATTTATGTTTGACTTAAAGACTCACCTCCACACTAAAAAAAAGAAAAGAGGATGCTCATATAGTGTGTGTTCTCTCGTCATACTTGGTAGAAAAGAATGTAATTGATCATTTTTGCCATCAAGGATTGAACAAACTTTAAAGCATCACATCACAGACAGTAGTTTAAGGGATTTAATTTGACACGTTTTGGTTGTTTATTGTAGGCTGTGACGTCACGGTGTAATTGGCCTGGAGCAGCAGTCACTGACAAACAGAGTCAGTCTCCATTAGTGGAGCAGCAGGGCGGCGGAGGTACTGCATAATTACTGTCCCGCATTACACGAGCAGCAGCTCCGCGGTCTTCTGTCCGGGGGCTCCGGGGCTCCGGGGCTCCTTTCGTCATGAAAACCAGCAGCTAACGTTAACGTTTGAGTGAGCTCCAGCGCCCCTGTGAACGACGGGACTCCTGAGCCGGACAGGCAGCAACAGCGGCGGCGGCAGCAGCAGCAGCAAGCGGCGGCAGCAAGCAGCGGGAGCAGAGCGGAGCCGGAGTCCGGAGAGGAGGGGAGGTTACTGGATGTCACACTGACTCACTGCAAACTCTCATTAGCTGAGCTCCCAACGACTAGTTGCTGGCTGTGAACTTATTTATCCAGCAAGAACCGAAAAGAAGCACTTAACGGTGAGTGAGTGGAACTGACATTAGCCAACATTAGCCACATGATTTGTTTTTATGTTTGCTCACAGCTTATTGTGGGGTTTTTTTTGTTTGTGAAGAATGCTAACATAGCCAGCTAACATTAGCCAAGTTAATGTCAATATTCAGTTTCTTTTTCTATTCACCTTCTGCTCGTGTACGCTGCTCTATAAATAATGGATTTTTTTTTTATCATTGATGTGTGTGTGTGTGTGTGTGTGTGTGTGTGTGTGTGTTTCAGTACAGTTTCATTGGTCAGCTGGACACACGCTCGTGTAATATTGCTTTATGTAAATTTTGCAGGAGCTGGCTAATAATTCATTGATCAGGTTAACGACACTGAGGAGCAAAGGTATCATGCTGCACATGCCTGACATAATCCCCCTCGTCTGTTCACGGCTCCTCATTTGTAAGCAATACAAACAGACGGCCTATCAACCGTGTCTGTGAAGAGTGGGGCTGTGATCTTCTTTTTATGTGTCAATTTATTATCCTGAGCCATAAATTCTCCTGGCTGTGCTGAATGTAGAGTGATGTAGTAACAGGTGGTGATGATCAGGCTATTGATGATGATGGCATGCTGTCAGTATGAGAGTTAGCTTTGTGTATGCACAGCTGATGTCCTTACTAATTATACAGATTTTTTTTTTCTTGCATATAACTTCACTTTTTTGTGTAATTTAAAATGAAAAACTTATACTAATATGTGTTAACTATAACTTAGACATATGTCCATGTCCTGCAAAAATGATATTATTCAATTATTTGAACTATTTTATATTACATTTTACTTTTTATGAAGCAGAATCCAAAAAATAGGGGGCATCTTAATTAATGAAGGTCATCAATTCTTAAAATTAAAAAGAGCTAGTAAGTGGTGGATAATAATATAATCCTGCATTTTTACCGTTTAGAATAATACTTCATATTTTATTTAGTTTTAATGGATAGCCTAATTTCAATTCCTCAGCACTGACCTCTTACATGAAGAGACTATGAGTTGAATGGTCTAGTCCTGTTTCAGTCATCAGTTTTAAGTTACTGCTCCTCAGTTTGTTTTAGGAGCTGCTGGAGTCAGGGGCTGTGATTGTGTGTGATAAAGAAGTGGTGTTTGGTGTACAGAGGTCTGGACTCCAGGGAGAGCTGCTTTGTGTAAATGATTGATAAGTCTGCCTTTTTGCTAACGGTTGACGGTGCTCTGTACTGAAGGTTCTGTGTGGCAGACAAGAGTTGTTCACATATGAGTGCACTTCAGATAATTTATCAAAACATGTTTTTACTCTCGCTTGATTCGGTTTGTTTCTGCTCTCAGATGTTTGCATTACGGGTACGTGATGTGCAAGCAGAGTTGTAAGGTCATGAGTCAGACAGAGGTTGATGTAAACAGTATTTTTCAGCGGGGAGCTTAAAGTTAACATTGCTTCCTTATGATGTAATGTGTCAACAGCATTACGTTTTTTAATTCATTGTGGAGATATTGTCATGTCTGAAACATTGGGACTTATTTTGAACATGGAACCTACTTGGCAAAAACTAAAAATGTTGAAGTCAAACTGAAATCACACTTGGTTTACTTTGTCACTAGTATAATTTTTCCTATACACGCCATCTACACAGCATTGCCAAACAAACAGTAGAAGTGTTCAAGATGGTCTGAGGCGAAGGATTGTCATCGTAGCGCTCTGCTAAACTGCCACTTGCCACCGTTAGCTACTGTTAAAAAAGCAGCTGGGTCAAAAAGGTAATTGCGGATAAGCCACGACGTTAACAGTACTATTGAAGACGTGTTTCCTTGCTGCTTTAATATGCAGCAGCTGAGGAGCTAATTAGCTGTCCAACCTGAAAGTGCACTTTTTTTCCCTTGCTGTAGGACGAGATGCGTGTTCATGTGTGTAACCTAAGAATGAGACTGATGCAAATGTGCTTGAAAATAAAATGATTTGCTGTACGTAAACAAGTTCTCTATTTTTGTTAGGGAGGGAAAGCAAAAAAAAAAAAGAATAGAAATGCCCCCCCCCCCCATTTGCTTTTTTTTTGTCTCAAAGGGTAACACGCGACATGTGATTGACAAAAGATATGTATTCATTTAGCTTTCAGACTTAAAGGTGCAGTGTGTTGAATTTTGTCGCATGTAGCTAAAAGTGCTTGACATTAACAGAACATAATATTAAGTATGTTTAAATAATTATACAATGAGCTGAAAATGAGTTACCTTTTTAAAATGAGTGCAGTGTATCCACATAGGGAGTGGGTCCTTTTCCATGTTGCGCCGCCATGTTGCTACGGTAGCCCAGAATGGACAAACACAAACACTGGCTCTACAGAGGACTTGTCATGTTTTTTTTTGTTTTTTTTGCAAATTTCCGGCTACTGTCGGTTCCCCTTTCGCGCTTGGAAGGGAATGCTGTTAAATCTTACTCGTTGGTCCTTTAAAAAAAAAAAAAAAACCACTACAAAATGCCAGACTGTACTGATCGTTGAATGAACTTGAGTGTGTCTCTGTGGAACTACAATCAGAACATGCAACACATAGCTTTATTATGACATTACAGCAGCTGTGTTACTGTGGACTTTTATTTTTGTTCATGTATGTTTTGGGTGTGTTTTTGTGGGTGTGTGGGGGTGGATGTCAAGTAAATCCTGAGGTCACACCCGCCTTGTATTAGCTCATTGTGTCATCACTGTGTGTGTGTGTATGTGTGTGTTGGTGTTAGTGTTGGTGGAGGGGTAGGGCAGGGCACAAGGCAGGGCGTTGTATCTTTACCAACAGCCCCAGTTACTTGGAACAAAAGCTCTGTTGTTGAAAGATCATGTGACTCTGTGTGTGTGTGTGTGTGTGTGTGTGTGTGTGTGTGTGTGTGTGTGTGCGTGTTCATTCGTTCGTTCCACCCTTGTCATGTGATCTGAGCTCAGGGCAGGGTCTGAGAAATGCTGAGTCGCTCTATGAGGTTCCTTCCAACCGGGGAACAGGCAAGCACACATACATACACACACACACGCACACACACACACAGCGCAGACAGACAGACAGCGAGCATACTGGCAGAGAGGCGGAGATGGATGAATGGATGCATGGCAGAGAGAGAGAAGAGGTGCGGGAAAAAGTAGGAGACAGACTGAAAGAGAGAGAGAGAGAGAACCCTGTTGCTTTCTCTTGCCATGTGAAGGAAGCATCACTCTTTCATCCTCCTTATCGCTTTGTGGATTTTTCAACAGTGGCCAAGCAAAGATGAAAGCCTGCGCGTTGTTGTCCAAAAGCGCGTTGGTTTTTGGACTTTTTCCCCCTTTTTTCCCTTTCATCAGGATTTTTTGTCGGGGAAGTCGGCGTGTCAGCGTGACTCTACCGCATCTCAAATCTTCAGACCTCTACTGACTCACCCAGAACCACGACAACATTTCTAATGGAGTCAAGACATTCCTCTGCTCTTTACCTGGTAATGACATTAAAAAACACTAAATGTTCTCACAGCCTTTTATTGATGACACGTTTAGCTGTTGCTGTTATATAGTATGACTTTCATTACTGCAGAAATAGTTTCAATTCCTTGAATACCAGCGTGACTAGCAGCTAACTGTACAGAGAGCAAAGGTTCCACCCACTGTCTTTTGACCTTTTTAAGATAATGCCTTAGCCCGTAATGTGCGGTAATTAAAAATGCATTGAAATCTTCAGGTGCTTGTTGTTAATGCCTGAATGAAAAGCTTAGTTGAAATACTAATGTGGCCTCCTGACTCATTTATGTTTCAACTGAGCAGCCTCGTGTTCTCCAGTAGTTCAGCAAGTCCTGAAATACTTGTTTGATTCAATTCAACCAACAGGTCAGGCTCCAGAAACTCATCTCAACAGATCCTGTGTGTGTTTGATTTGTGTGCGTGTGTGTGTGTGTGTGTGTGTGTGTGTGTGTGTGTTGCTGGAGATTAGAATGCAAACTGATCTATCTTTACTGCCATTTCAATGAAAACATACGGACTCTGAATGTTTTTCACACTGGCTTACTAATGCAAGACACCTGATAGGCCCAACACTACAAAACTTCCAGTTTGTCACAATCTCCACCTATTTCATGCACTTACATAATGACTTATGTCAGTGTAACTGGCATACAGTGTTGCACACTGTATACACATTGGTGCCTTTCTTTTGCTTAGCCTGTTTTAACGCTAGACAAACGGCATAAAACAACAGGCCAAGTGTGAAATATTTAAACAGAATCATTTTTTCCTCTCCGGTCTTTATAGCTGTGTAATTTAACATCAGTGAAGTAAACCTTGCCTGTCTGTAGTGTCTGATTTCCCAGGACTCTAGATGCCTTTTTATGAGACCTGTGGATATGTCACATGGTCGTTGAACTATAAACCTACAAGCAAATGTGAATTGCAGTTCAACAGTGCTGATGTTGAATCATTGATTAGAAGATTTCCATCTGAGCTGATAAGCATGTTGGTCTCTATAGCAGAGGGAATAGCAGCACAGCACAGCTCATCTATTATACAACTGTTAGAGTAACCGAGCAAGTGCTCACACATCACGCTACAGGACACTGTAGTTCTGTTTTTTTTTTGTTTTTTTAAGGATTCTGGTTATTTTTAAACGTGTCATGATGTTGGTTCTCTAAAATGCTGAGAAATTGTCAGTGAGAAAGCTTCATTTCTAATCCTCGCTGTTTTGTGCAGCAAGGAATTTAAAGAATTTCGTGCAGGATTATCTTCAAGCAGAATATGAGCACCACTGGTTTATAAGAGGACAGATGAACTCTAGCTGATAAGGAGAAGAATATCTGACTTTTGGGATATTTTTTGACATTGAAAATTAAAAGTTGAGTATGCTTCAAACAAACCTGTTTGTACAAAGAGCCACATCTGAAAGCGAAACTGCCTCCAGCTGTTCTGACTGGCTTCTCTTGAAGGCGATGCCGTTGTAAAGACACAGTCAAACAACTGTTTATTGTCTTAACTAAATGGTAAATGGACTGTACTTACATAGAGCTTTTCTAGTCATTGTTACCACTCAGAACGCTCTACACTACATCACATTCACCCATATTCATACACTGGTGACAAGGGCAGGGTGCCAACCTGCTCACCAGGAGGGAATCTAATCATTCATACACCGTTGATGTAGCAACAGGAGCGATTTTGGGGTCTTTTGGGGTCTTGCTCAATGACACATCGTCAGCCAGGAATCAAACCACCAATCTTCTGATTAGTGGACTACCGCTCTACCTCCTGAGCCACAGCCGCAACTCTGTACACCTGGTGAATTGCTGTGTGACGTAGATTACAAAAAAAGATTCGACACCTCAATAGCAATGTCACACACTGTTTATTTAACAATCAGCACTTACAATCACATGACAAGTTCTGTGTTGGAAGTGTACCGACACCTTAAAGGTAGCCTGTGGTGTTAGTAAGTTGTGTTATCATTGGGTGTCACAGTACAAATTGCATTATTTGTATTCTTGAGGTGTTAATTGCACTGCTCTCCTCACTTGTGAAGCTGTCCTGCTTGTTTACATCTATATTTGACCAAACTTCTTCTTCCCTGTTGTTGTTGGCACATCACTAGCTGTGTTGCTGCCACCTGTAGATTTGTGAAATAGGTTGATGCCAGTGGCAGGGCTGTGTATCACAACACACATGCATGTGCATGCGTTTCCTTCATAGATGGAAAAAAAATGGATGTAGTCACCATGAAGACTCAAGCTTACATTTTGAGCATCGCCATCTTTGATTTTTGGAGCCAGACGTGACCATATTTGATCAAGGGTTGTGCAAGCTCTAAACACTAGTTGCTAACTTAGCTTAGCACGGTGCATTACAGGTCATGGTTAGGTGTGAGACTTTTTTTCAGGCTGCCAAAATGTTAACTTTCATGTGAGAACCCACTGAAATCCCTGCTGCTATGGCTACATGTATACTCTGTGAATCAGGGGTTACACCATGGTTACGCTGTGTAACTGATCTTGTTGCTGTGGTAGTGACTTGTCAAACACACCTTGATGTAAAGCGTACTGTGCTTTTATCATCTATTGAACAGAGCCATCATGTTGAAGAAGGACAAACTCTAGGACACTGTTTACT
>JANJYP010000005.1:0-12275 GCA_024605115.1 Rastrelliger brachysoma | reverse complement strand
ACACACACACACACACACACACACACACAATCGTACATTGTGAGTTTTTACAATGGGAGTTTACAACAGGATCTATGGCGCAAGTGTTGGACAGTGAAGAGTGGAGCTGGGTTAGTGTAAACATCACTGTGGCATGGCTGTTGTCAGGAAGCTGTGTGTGTGACATTGGGCTCTTGGCCAAACATGCAATGGTCCTTTAACATCCAACATCCCCGCCTCACATCTGCTCTGTGCTTTTTCTTTCTCACACAAGTACATTTCATTTTAACAACACCCAATCTGTTCTTAAAGGAAAAAAGTGACTTCTGCTACAAAACCATACATAACCTGCCTCACTTTAAATGTTAAATAAAATATATCACCCCATATATCAAGGAAATATTTGGTTTGCTTGGAAGTTGGGGGATTTTGGAAACTACAAACTTACCTGTTGTGCTTTAAAATAATTATTTGCAGCTCAAGTCTACTTTCACTAAAGAGTTGAAGAATGAGAGGAATTTGCATCTACTTGCATTTTTCATTACATGAAGGGACTGTTGCTGACAATTTAAGCTTCACACACCTGCTTCCATATGACTCCACGGCTAGAGACATCATTTCTGATTCAATATGTGCAGATCTTCCGCTGATTTGATTGAAGGGTATAACTAACATAACAAGAGAAACACATGTGTGATGTGTACCATTGATTCTAATTAAATAGTATTAGTGATCAGAAATGGCAAGCCCAAAATATTCAAGGGGAGGCTGTGTTTCAGTTTGAGTGAAATGAGTCAAAGCAACGGCTGTAGGGTGTGAAGATTGTGTCAAAGGTTACTTCACTACNGCTGTGTTTCAGTTTGAGTGAAATGAGTCAAAGCAACGGCTGCAGGGTGTGAAGATTGTGTCAAAGGTTACTTCACTATTTTGAGGTTAGAACAGACTCATAACACCGTATGCTGGTGGCAAAAAAAAGAAACCTCAGCAGCACTCTATGACACCAAGGACAAGAGCTAAATGACTCTAACAACATCTCCAGGTGGCTTCAATGCTCTTAGACCTGTGGTCTGCATAGTGTAGGATTTAGGAGGAGAATGAGAAAAAAAGGTCAGAGCTCGGTCATTTTTTTCCACTCAGCAATGTTTATGTCAACGGTTTAGCGCTGGGAGCAATGAAGTGAGGGCTCCAAAGGAGTGTGTCTCTGGCAACAAACATCAGCAAATCCCATCAAATCCTGACTCCCTCTCCTACATGCACACACGCATACACACAAATGTGCACACTCTGGCTCCCTCCACCTCTCTAGAGACCAAACTAGAGGCTTGGGAAAAAGATGGCCGCCCTTTGGCCCCCTGTCTTGCCCCCTGCATCCAGCACAGGGAGGTGACGGAAGAAAGCCTGTGCCCCCCAGCACCCCTACCCCACTCCCGTGGCATGCGTCCCAGTCCGCCAGCATCAATCACTTTTGAGGACTAGAGGAGGCCAGAGTCAAACACAGGCAAATGCACTGGAAGGAATGTTCCAGTTTAAAATAAAACTCTGAAACAAAAAAAAAATAGAAAAAGAGATGATTTGAAGCAGAAGAATGCAGGGCATTTGGTTGTCCCCACAAGAAGAGTGGAGATACAGAGGGAAAAAAAGGAGATGGCAGAAAGGAGTGGGTGGGGGGTGGGGGTGTCTGGTAAAGGCATTGCCCTCTGGGTCAGTATCACCAACATCCCTCGTGCATCAGACATAGAACAACTGGCAAAGTCAAGATTATGTGCATATGTGTGTCTGCAGAAAGAAACTAAATGAGGTTTAATGTGTGTGTCAAGATTGTAGACATGAATGCTGGTGTGTGACTGATTGTCCATTTAGCACTGCAGTTAACACAAAGTCTTTTGTTTGCTCTAAGTTGTTTATTTGCAGTGAACTATTGTCTGTTTTTGATGCATTATGCATGAAAGCATGTACTGTGTAATTAAAAATAGAGAGTAAATCGTTTCTGATCATTATTTATTATTATGGTCATGTTGAAACTGTGGACATTTGATGGTGAAAGCTGAATAAGACTGATCACATATTACAGCACAGTTGAGGTCAGATGGTTAATATTCATTACCTACCTGTAGGGCACATGTCGTGTCCATTGGGTACCTCCTGCAGTGGTATATCCTGGGGGTAAAGGGGCTGTGATGGGTAATACTGTTGCTGAGGGTGAACCACACCTGGGAGCTGGGTCTGAGGACCCACTGCAACCCCTCCACTTTGCCTCTGGGAATGAAAAAGACACAGCAATATAACACATTGTTTAGCCAAAGCATTAGCAATGGTTTTCTATTTGTTAACTAATGAAAAAACGTATTTTTCATTTATTTTCATCACATCCTGAGGGAATGAAGCCACAGCTGAAAACAACTGATCAAACTTTCCAGTAGTGGCCTGCAGTGCAACCTTGGATTTTAAAAACTTATTTTTTCATTGTTTTCCTGCACAGATAATGCTTGCAGCTAAATTTGACTCATTCAGTTTATCTTTGCTATGTTGTTTTGTCCTGCTTATCACAGCGAAGTTCACATAAGAGGTTGCACAGAGGGGGAAGTCTAAAGTCAGCACTTGACAGGGGAGCCAGGAGAGATATGAAGTTCTATGTGGATACAAGAGATAGAAGGGGGAAAGATAACCACTTGGCCATTTTTAGCATATCATAATGTTCATTTGACAACAAACAAAACCTTCAATACATATTGTGGGATGATATTCTTTGACAGTGATGTGAATGGGAGATTGCCATTTTTCTCACGAGAGTATGCTCAGCTAGACATATGATCAAACTAGTGTTTCTGGTTGTAAAATGAAAGCATTATCCTGTTTTTAAATTCAGTTTTAAGATTCCTTGAGTTTCCTCCATTCACGCTGGAATAACATATTCTCCATAGTGGTGCATACAACATGTATTTTGCTTTCAGAGTTTATGCACATTTCATTTTCTTTCTGAGACTGTCATTCAAATGGCAATAATTTATCATTTCTATTTGTAATATGTTAAAAGAGACCGAGCGCAATGCCGCAGTTAGTCTTGGCAATGCAACCTCCACCAGAGACGTTCGAGTATCATATGTCATATGTGTAACTGACAGACTGCCAAGCTGATAAGCATCCCCTGTTTAAGCACAGCAGCATTTATCAGTAGCTGGGCCGCTTTATGGATGGCTAACCTGACCAGAGGATCAGGGAGGCAGTTTATGAGTCTCCTTAGGGGTTTGCATGGGACGCTACCATCTCCTATCAGGTCAGTCAGTAAGGAGGGAAAAGTTAGACAGGCATGGAGGGAGCCACATGGATGATTTATGGATTAGACAGAGAGACTGACATAGATAGCAGTATAGATAAGAGAGAGAGCATGTTCTTTGATCAGTTCCTATTAAGTAACTTTGAATTCAGCGGTCACTCTATAATTTCACAACTGAACTGGATACTTCTGAATGTGTTTTCACAAATTAACTAATATTTGCAACATAAAACTTTAAGAAGACCTTAACTTGTCCAAAAGCGTCATTGATTTTATTTTATCAGCTGTTTTTTGTTGCAAAAACAGATACAAACATGACATTGCATATGACTATAACCAAAACATGTAACTGGTTTCATTTATTTATATGTGAGGCTGTCACAGACAAAAAACAAAGTAAATTGTCACTTTTAAACAATAAAAATAATAATGGGGCATCATCTACTGAGACCATAATTCTGACATATATACACTTTTTTATGTTTTGCAAAAAGGGAACATCATAAGTTACAAGACACGTGGAAAAAATATATGCAAGGTGAAATTAACATTAGTGACGTACTATTTTCATACAATGCGTGAAAATAAATGTACACAGTCGTTCACTTATTCTTTTTCTTCTTTTTTTAAAAAAAAAATCAATTACCATTTGTGTTTAGTTTATCTGCCTCCTGCTGGCTCTAAGCTGGAACTGCTGTGTCTAACGGGCAGGTGCAATTAAACGCACCTGTGCGTCATAAAGAAAAGCACAGGCGTAAATTATAACATTATAAATGCATGCAGTTTCGGGGCTCTGGTGTTGTGTATGTTAGCTAACTGGAATCATTTGAAGTTTGTATTCTAGCATGTTCTATTTAATTGTAACAGTGCGGTTTGGTAGCCCTCATGTTTACCCACTTTCCTCTGAATAAAGCCTTTGTGAAGCATTTAAGACACTGACAATCACTGTGTAAACATAGAAAAGTTTTTTTAAAAAAAGCTAAAAAAAAAAAAAAAAAAACACCAGGCCCTCTGCTTTCTACTGATAATTCATGCAAATTCAAAAGAATAGAGCTACTAAGGTGGCCTTGGTTCACCTTTTGACCAACTCTGCCCTGGTATACAGTAGTCTCAATTTCAAAAGCAAGCCCCACCACCTGAGCCAATTAGGATCCAGGGAGCTGTATCCTTCTGTGTTTTCTATCAGGCCAGGGTGGGGTTGCCATTTGCATATAACCTCAGTCTCTTATCCTAATGTGCCGGCGCTCTGCATACAAATGGAGGCATTTATTTTGCTGCTCCTTGGCCTTCACCCTTCAAATGCTCACCTGACAGGAATCCCAATGTTCCCAGCTACCACTGTCTCTGACTCTGTATTCAGCTCTCTCATTTGAGAAGCGTTAAGAGCCCTGGTGTTCTTGCAAACACACTGTTGCAAAGCACCGAGCGGGTGGCTTAGCTGAGAAAAGTGTTATTCGGTGGAAATGTTCTGACTCCAATTTGATTGGTTAGTGGCAAGGCTGGAGGCCTACAGGTCTCAATATTTACAATATTACTTCACTAAGGAGAAGTGCATCTTTGCGAAGGGTGGTTGTGCAACACAGAGGAGTTCATGAGTGCGATTTCACAGCCCTGTAAAAAATTGTCTTGTTCAACAGCTCTGTTTCCTAACTTTTGACGAAATCATGAGAAACACCATGTACAGGGACGCTATTAGTGCAACGCTGGTGGACTATACTCAACAGGAAAGATGTTCAGATAGAGTGTGTTCCTGTGAGGTGATGGAATCCAGAATTGCTAACACACATACAAACACACTACTCACACCACTCATATGCTCCTGCACAAATTCCCACATCGCCATGTGGCTGAGCAGCTAACACACATATGCACATGCATATCTACACACACACACACACACACACACACACACACACAGACACACACACATGCACACAAGCACACACACATGCACGCACACAAGCACACACACACCAACATTCATTCCCTCACACTCCTGGCTGGCTGTGTGGTAGGTAGCAGAGGCAGCCTTAGCATGGAGATAATTTATGAGGTAGGTCTTACCATTGCGCCCAGACGGTCACAGGGGTGAAGGGCCGGGTAGGAAGAAACTGGATCCATGTAGTAACTCATCACGATTGCTGTGGACAGGAGAAGCAGGGCCTGTTGAAGGGATCAACACGCAAACAGACGAGGCAGGGTGGAGTGACCTATCTATCACACGCTGTTTATACTTTGTGTGTGCAACTATGCAGTATACACTGTGTGTGTGTGTGTGTGTGTGTGTGTGTGTGTGTGTGTGTGTGTGTGTGTGTGTGTGTGTGTGTGTGTGTGTGTGTGTGTGTGTGTGTGTGTGCAGTGTGGGGTACATGAGCATTTGCGTGTGTATATGTAGGTGTGTGGGAGAGAAGAGAGACAAGGAGGGGGAGGGAAGGGGGTCAAAGAAAGAAAGAAAGAAAGGGGAGGAAAAGAAATCTGAGTTGGGTTTCAATAACCTGTAACATCAGCTGCACAGTTCAAAAGGGTGAAAACAGTGATTTGAGGCTTTTGGAGACAACATTATCATCCGATCTAATCATTGTCTCATTTAGGTTCTAGGCTTGTAGGAGTTTATTATATTTTTAAGTGTTTTCTGTTGAAGTACATGATCTAATTTTTCTTTTTTGAAAATAATGATTAAGCAGATCCATCCACCCAGAGGCTTGTCAACTTAATGTTTCCATCACTTCTCCCTTACCGTTTCTCCCTCCCTTCTCCTTGTGAGACTGCCTCCTCCTCTCATCTGCCTCACATCTTCCTCCTCCTCATTCTCCTTCCTCTTCCTCTCCTTCCTCCCCTCCTACACACTTTGCTTATCACTTCACATTGTTTACTTGGAGCAGCATCAACAAAAGAGACTGGAAACTGAACTGGAAGACTCACATTAGAGGAGGAATGGTGTACATGGACAGTGGCACGTTGCACACAGGTCCCATCTTTCTCACATTCATATGTTAAGCAATTTGGCATATCTAGTTTGTGGCAGCTGTTGACAGACTGAGGGGAAGATGCGCCAGCACTCAATGCTTGCAGATGTTCGCCAGCTCAAAAATATTCAGATGCTTTTGTCTCAGAAAAAAGTACCCATAGCCTATTTAAAGTGAATAATGTGCAAATCAGTTACATCATTCAAATGCATGCAATACCTTCTTTCACTTAAACGTCATTGATTCTCTGGAGGAAAAGATTCAATAGGAAAAAAATAAATAAAAGAGTAAATCAACTAATTATGCATTTTTATGATATAAATATCGCCTGCTTATATGTGATATTTTAATGTTACATTTTGACTAAGTTTGTTGAGTCTATAGGCTAAAATAAAAAATAAATAAAAAAACACTGGAGTATATTCAATAATAAAAGAGATTAAAACGTTCATGCAATTTTAATTCCCACATTCTGTACGCTGTTGTAAGCTCGTTAAAATAAGCAGGGATGAAACAGGTCGAGAGCAATGAAAAAAGCGCGCTGCACTATGAGAATTCCTGACGGGAAAAAAACTGAAACTTTGAAGCCAACACTTTCCGCCTGATGAATGAGACGATCTGACCGACAGCCGACAATATCACACGTTCTTTCATCCCACCAGTTCATTTACAAGAAAAAAAAACGCTACAAAAAGAAAAGTTTGCACTTACCGACTGTGAAGTTTCCTGTGAGCTGAAGGCGCTGGGCAGCTGAGTGTGACAGCTGAGCGGTGGACTGCAGAGATGCTGTACCTGCTCGCAGCGAGTCCCACAGAGGAAGGAATATTATGCACACTTTTAGTCCCTCCCTCAATCATACGGTGATCCTCTCCAAATCCCTTTTTTCCTCCTGTGTGTAGTCTTTGGACTTCACATGCAGTTGTGGTCCACATGCAAACGCGGTACAGGTGTAAACTTGTAGAGAACCTGCGATGGTCAGTAATGACTTTGGTGTCACCTTAGGAAATCTATAGAATTTTCTTTTAAACTAAATCCCTACAATTTCCATTTCATTGTAATTTTCCAAAGTGACATGGGTGAAGTATATTTTTTCAGTGTCTATATAAAACAAACCAGAAGTTTATCTTCAGCTTCACAAAGAGTCTGATTTTTCTTTATAGACTCATAGTGCCTTAAATAGAGCCAATAGCCAAGTTGTGGGTTGTGTAAATATGACCTGTTTTAATACGAGCTACATCTGAATTCAGTTTGTTTTATGTGTTTGTTTGTGTGTCCATGTCTTACTGGGAAAAATAGCAGGAAAGAGGCAGGAAAACATCACATGGAGACGGGGGTGATGATAATGACAATGGCTTATCTTCCTGNTGTGTGTGTGTGTGTGTGTGTGTGTGTGTGTGTGTGTGTGTGTGTGTGTGTGTGTGTGTGTGTGTGTGTCTGTGTCTGTGTCTGTCTGTGTCTGTGTCTGTGTCTGTGTTTATGACAACACCAGGTGGGTGAGATTTGCCAATTTTGGACATTACTACCAAGTTCATATTTTGAAATTTGCATCTCTTAACATACACTTGTATTGTCATCCTCTGAAATCTGGCATCAAACTAGACCACAATGAATCACTTGAGAAACTGTTGCTGTCAAATCAATTTTTCTCAGGTTTTGCCAGAATGCCCCTGAGAAGTTTAGTCTTCTTCTTGAATATTTATTTACTATACATCCCTGACTATCATATCATCCCCCACATCCCACCTCCTGACCTCACCCAGCATCCAGTGCATGTGCGACACTGATTAAAGCTGTGACAGAAACGTTGGCCACTCTTCTGCGAAATGAGAAGTTCCCCTTAAGTACAACACAAGATCTACAAGCACCTGCTCTGATAGGGACAGGTGATAACCAGGTAAGAGTGCGAAGCTTTATCTGTCTATTTGCCTATTTATCGCTTTATTTGTTTATTTATTTATTTACACGCTGCAAGCTCACAGGTTTTTACACTGCATTTATACCTAACAGCATAGAACGCCGTCTCTCCTCCACACTCCACTCTCTCTCTCTCTCTCTCTCTCTCTCTCTCTCTCTCTCTCTCTCTCTCTCTCTCTCTATCTCTGTCTATCTATCTGCATAACACTCAACACTTGTGAGTCATCTTAAACACCTTGTGGCACCATGATAATTCTCTGACCTCAGTGCAGCATTTGTTTGAATTAGAAAGTGCACGGTTCAAACCTCCTGACAGCCACTGCTCTTAACAGTAAATCGTGAAGTCTGAGGGTAAGGAGGTGTGTGTGTGCGTGTGCATGGGGAGGGGGAAGGGGGTCAAGTCCAAGGTGAGAGGCGTGAAGAAGTACCATAAGGGGCTCAGTGGCAGGCAGCCTGTATTTTCTCAAGACCTCGTCTGAATCCCTCTTCGTTCTATGGGCCTCTACGCCCTGGGCCCCCAGGGGACACAGATGGGCAACACGTCGAGGGCAAAAGGCGAGGGTATGACTTATTGCAATGTGGAGAGAGAAGCACGGGACGCGCCCCTGTGATGAGACCAAATTGAATAAAAGCGGGGATGAATGTGATCCAGATCCTCAGCCAATGCCCTGGCAATGCTGTTTCAATTAACTGGCTCACCAGTTCAAAGGCGAGGCCCTCGATACACTTCTGCTCCGCATGAAGCCGCTATCATCACATTGCCCCCTTGCCTTTCACCTCCCCATTATGGTGCCACCTTTTTCCACTCAGAGACTCCATCTATGTGCTGGCTGTGCTCATGTTTTACATTAAACAGACAACACCTTGCCATCACTGCCAGTGAAACCCATCATTCAAAAGACCTGCTGAGATTAATAGCCTTCACCAACACTCTCTTGGTAAAGAGTCTTTGGGTTTCCTGCATCTACAGGGCTCTGAAATTAACGGATACTGGTCAATTTCTACCTGAATATCTAAAATCTTTAAAATTGTTTGGTGTTTAATGCAACATTCTTGACCTTATCCCATCAGGGGATTAAAATCTTGACTGGAAAACTTAAACTGAAACAAAGATTTCATGACAGGTTCATTATCTATCTTCAAAGATATAGTATCTGGAGTCACACAGGGGTTATACTCTTATCCTTAACATCTGTTCAGAAGTGACAACTCCACATTGAAAATACAGACAAAATACCCATAAATTAAGCTATAGTTTGCTTTAAGTAAAGCAAAAATTGTGAAGTAAGAATGGAGACTTGTTACCACTCCCACAAACCCAATGTTTCAACTAAGAAAACTCTGTTTTGTGGATAAAATATTAATACCATTAAATGGGACAGTTCTACAGCCCTTGTGTGGTCTTTCTCTTGTAAAGTTGACTGATTTCTGTCATCCCAGTGCTTTAAAAAAAATCAGCCCACCAAACCATACTGCTGTCTGTCCTCCACTGGTTCCATACATCTTGGTGAGCAGCTCCAGACTGTGAATCCTTTTGTCTCATTTTCTCATTTTGGATCTTCCAAAGATAGAGCTGACAGGTGATATTAATGGTCTTTTATTAGCATCGTCCTGATTGCTACAGATTTTTGGAAGCAAGAGATATAAAAGGGAAAGGGGGGTTGTGGGGGGATAGAAAAAAGAAAGAGAGTCCTCCGCCCACCGCTTCTCACAGGAGATCGCCTCTCTCTTTGATAGCCTGCCCGAATCTGTTCCCCCAATAGAAACTGCCCAGCAGATGTTGCTGTATGTCGACTACAAAGAAGGAGCCCTTTATGAGAAGAACATCTATTTTGGGCCTCAGTGTTTCCGAGCTGTGGTGCTCATTGCTCAGTGAGAGAAGTACAGGCCTAATCTTTCTGCTGCTGAAAACTGTTTTATTCCATGCCCATGATATTTTTAGATTAAAGCCCAGTTCTAATGAATAAAGTGAGGATGTAATATTTTATGACAGTATCAATATGCCATCACTGCGGTGGGCTTGGGTCTGAAACAGCCTGAATTACTATTGGCATCAGCAGAGAGAAAAAGGGGAAATATGGAGTGCTAACCTCAGTCAAATAAAGAACATGGGGCAGTCTTTGTATCAGGCCTGACCAGATTAATTTAGAAGTGTTTGTGGTTGAGACCCTCACCCTCACCCAAAGAACCGTGACTTTGTTGCACTGTTGACTGTGAGGCAAAGGTCTTGGGGGCAATATTAGCTCTTGATATTATCTTTAATTAAAGCACCAATCCCTCAGCCAAGTTGTCCAAACAGTCCTAAATAGGCTCTGTAAATCAGACAAACATCCTCAATATTTGATGGGTCGAGAGTGTGCACTATAGCCTCCAGATGGTTTGTGTTTCTCAAGCGTTTCACGAGGGATGGTACGGGACAGCGATCTTCTGTTTGAGTGTGCCTCTTGACAGAACGAGTTCCTCCAAATCACATGCTGTGTTGTTGGATTTGTGCCTAGGTCACTCTTGCTCCCTTTTTGTGCTCCATGCGTGGGTTTCTCTGTACGTGTGTGTATGCATGTACTGTAGCTCCAGTCTAATTCTCTTATTTATCAGTCAGTGTTGTGTTTATTCACTGGCATACCCCCAACAAACCGATTGAAACTAACACTGCACATGTAGTCTTTTATGCAAAGAGACAGTACATGCTCACAGGACAGTGAGGAGTGACAGATCATGAATTTGCATGTGGTTTATGTTGTACTCAAAGAACAAACTGTTGTTTTCAAAACTTAAACCATCTCTAACCTTCACATACTGTTCATATTCTGACCCTTCACACCACACCATCTCCTCATAATTAGTCTCTTTACTAATCTTCTGAACAGCAAATGTATTTTTCTTTCATAAATACGTCATCAGCCATTGATAAATGGGTGATTGATCATTCATTATGCTTTCAAAGAGCAGAGAGGGTTCATTCTGTAGATTTTACACTATTAACTTATGTAGAAAAAACAATAAAAAGTTGAGATGTGTAATTTTATCCATGTTCTGGGTCACTTTAGGAAATCTTGTAACATTCGAGGCTTCAATAATGTTGTTTTGGGTCTTTCCACTGTTCTCATATGTTAAAAAAGGTCAACATTGATATTATATAAGAGATAATAAGTTCACAGTCAACAAGACATGGCAAAATAACACCCTTACATTGATCTTCTATGTGAAAAAAAGGAGAGTATAGTAAGATGAAAGGAAAAGCAAGCTGAGGAGGGAGGGAGAGAGTGAGCTGCTGAGTCCAACATGCCCCCGGTTGATAAGCCGTTGGCCTGGCGCCAGAATACTCCCTCCCCTTAATGCACATATACACACACAAACACCCCACCCAGTGGCCAGCTTGACCCCCCCCCCATCCCACCCCCACCACACACATGCACTCACACCACCACCTCCACCACTCCAGTGGCGTCTACAGCTTGCTATTCCTCTTCATTAGTGTCCCAGAACGAGATGCTTGTCATGTAATTAGCAGAGGAGGTTTTCTGAATGCCTCTGTAACACACACTCTCATTAGAGGAGTGAGGGAAGGCTGGAGCAGGGAGAGGAGAGGTGGAGAGGTAGGCCTGGGAGGCACATAGAGGGCGAGCAATCAGTGAGACAGATGGGGGAGCGAGACAGACAGAGGGACAGAGAGAACATCGTGAAGGAAAAAAAGTGCTGAGAGCAACAAGAAAAAAAAAACAACAAACTTACATGATGTGATTGATAACCACTTGATCTGGGCAACATTATAACATCTCACCTTAGTCAACTGTTTTTTTTTCTACAAGTACTAGTCAAATGTGATAATAGTTAAGTGAATGTGAGAGAGACATAACAGGGATAATACAAGATCTTCTAATCCATTCAGGACTGCAAACATGAACATCTTTAAAAAAAATGCAGTTTGTATCAACTCACTACATCACATAAACTCTACTCTGTATAGGGCACTGAAGAGACTATTTACTCTGAGAATAGGTGGCTTCTTATCACAGTGTTAACTCATTCACACCTTTTACAAAAAACCTGGACTGATTTAAGTTTCACTAATCTGAATCCATCATGGGGACAATTAAAGGAACTCAGTGAGCCCATTCACACTGACACTCAGTATNAATCTC
>JANJYP010000004.1:0-12771 GCA_024605115.1 Rastrelliger brachysoma | reverse complement strand
CACTGAACAGAGGAAGTCAGGCAGGTTTATGCACAGCAAGAAAGAGGGGCATAAAGGGGGAGAGCGAGAGCTAAAGAGGAGACGTGAGAGTGAGAATAAGGCTAGAGGGAAGACAAAAAAACTGCAATTGAGTGATACCCTTCTCAACATGATTTAGAGCAAGTAGGCTTCAAGGGTTAGAATGAGGAAAGTCATTTTAAGGACAGAATCTTAAAACTAGGAGAGTTGAAGAGTTGAATCAGAGAGAACTAGAGGAGGGGGGTTGGAGAGTTGTTGCCAAATTTAGGGCACAAGCATCAATAACTAACCCAGTCTCACGGCAGTTAATCTATAGCGTTGTGTACATGAGCACAAACTTTTACATCTTTTTTTTTTTTTTTAATGTTGTTTCAATGGAGTTCTCATGGGTCACATTTTTGAAAAGAAAAAAACAGAAAAAAAATGATGTGTTTCATGTGAACGGATTTGTAAACTGTGTCCTTGGATTCGCAATCTGTTCGTAAGGATTACATGGCCTCTTCTGTTCTTTAGAAAATTGGCTTGGCTTGCATTGACTGCACTAACATTCATCCACTAAGTTCAATTTGATCTAGATTAAGATAAAACAGATTTAACAATACTGAAATCAATTAAACTGATTTTTCGCTTTTTGGAGTTTCACAGGTGTAATTTAACATTTATTGTGCTATTCACCCTAGAAACCAACAATAAACTGGTAGTCGAACACATTACATCCACCCACACTATAACGCACGTCCTTGAGGAAAAATAACTCAAAGGAGAAAATAATTAAAATTGATGACCTTAACATTAACCTATCATATTGTTGAGTTATCGAGGACATTTTTTTGTGTTGAAAAATGTTAGAGATATATCAGCAAAACAAAACCTCAAAACTGTGAGGAGAATAGGCTGCTTCTGGACAGCAGGTCAACCAGTCCGCCCACCGGATTGACAGAGATCGTTGACTGTAGGCTACTGGTAAAATTGAAATACAGAGTTTAAAACATGGATAAAATCTTGTGAATAGATGTTGAGTAATGTAATGTTTATAGTTAAAAATTAATGACAAAATCCAGCTTCTGTGCTCCCAAGTCTCAACATAATAATAAACATAATATCACTATAGTAGAATAAGGATGCACTACAATAAATATAGGCAGGAAAATTTGTACTTTTTCTTAAAGGAAAACGTTAAATTATACATGGCAACAGTTGCATTAATAAATAAATAAATACACCCATGCTTAATGAATGATAAAAGATTAATCTTTATCTTCCACAGACTGCATTTATATATTTTTTTTACCACTGATGCTTGATAAGATAAGTGCTTTTCATGCTTAATGTGAGAAAATAGAGGGCTGTTGAACGCTTTGTGTGACAAAGCAAGTAAAGTGACAGTAATGGGGTGTCATGACTCCTGCAAACTGCATACTATAGTGTACAAAAGGTCAGTGAAGAAACTCACACTATGGCACTATGGCAGTGTCACCAGTAAAAGGGTTCATAGTGAAAGCCAAGAAAGAAAATCTAATGTAATGCAGTAAGCACTGATGTTTTCCAATGGCGACCATTTCCCTGTTTTTTGTAAAGCCTGTCATTCAGACTGGCCTGGTGACCCTGAAGGCTTTTATCAATCAATGTCCCTACGGAAGCAATTATAAGGAGAAGCACCTCTGCTGTAAACCAAATCATCGTCATGCATTGCCTCCCAGTAAATGTTAGATGGCAAGGCAGCAATAGGTGGAAATTGAAAAGCACTACCCCGTTATGCTTCAAGGGCTGGAAAGGAGCTGTTTCATTCAATCAGACAAAGGCATCCAGATGCTAATTGAGACAGCATGAATCACTGCACTCATGCTCATCAGAATATCTAAACCCATATGCTAGATTCTGCAAAAAAAATCTCAGGGGAGGGTGCTATAAACAGACATTTTCTAAATTTCAAGACTGTATCCCTGTCTCACCATCTTTCTTTCCCTCTGTCAGTAGTGTGATAGACTGACCTAGGGATATAAATGACATGAATTCCTATCTATCATTCCTCCTCCCTTCCCTCTCCCCTTCTTCCTCCCTTGTGCTGTGGAAATCAAAGACTGCTGAGCCAAGGGGAAAAAAGATTCCATCAATCTTCGCTTGTCCCTAACAGTCACATTTACCTGACAAAGTTGCACAGCACTCTGTGAAATGCGGTTCCTTCCTGCCAAAGCCTTGGCTTATGCCCCTGAAATACTGTTTCTTTCTTTATATTAAATTCTATTTAATGGGCCGCCTTGGTGTCTCAGCAGGCCTAGGTGCATAATGTGAACTTGCAAGATCATGGAATCTGTCTCATGACCTTCGTCACATGTCTTCTTCGCTCTATTTTAAGCTTTATTTATTCAGGGAGGGTTTGCTGAGCATGCAGGCCCGCTTTCAACAATGCCTTGCTTAACATTCATACAGTAGCATTCGCTGCCCTGTACTGATATAGTCTTCACAGTTGGACGCTGAGCAGCTCTGCTGGTGCAGCTGCACGCCAGCCCTTTGACTAAAGAGACCCTTAGTGGTAGTTGTTGAGTTTCAGCGCCTACAGTACCTCCCAACCTGCACATCTTCCAAATCTCATACCATCTATCTCTTGGTTAAATCGAATGTTGTGATTGCTCTCATTTATTCAGTAAACATGTAAACATGAAGTGATTTAATTGCCTTTAGATAAGTTTCTATTATGGAGTTATATTTGTCCTTAGATTAGATTTAGGTTTTTGCAAGCATACCAATTATATTTTGTATTTTGTTATTCTGAGAATTTCTTTTGAGCAAACAAAAATCTATTCCTTGCTCAATAATGTATTTGGTGTGTTTGCCATTATGCACATAAATACACAATGATGTCTTCCACTATTCTATTCATTTGTCCTCTCTCAATATCTGTGTCTTTTTGAGAATCCTTGGACCTTCACTGTATTTCTCTTGCTCTCTCAATATCTCTGTGGTGTGTGCTCTCTGTGTTACTTTGAATGGCAGCTGGATTTGCAAAATCATGATATCAAAAGATCACATGCAAAATTTATCTTGTCAAGCTTCAAATTATGAGATTTTGTCCAAGGTGTGTAACCAAAACTGTATGGAATTAGTTGTAACATGCAGATAACTTGGAACAGTTTGTATCAGTTCATCACCTTCAGTATGAGATCTTATGAGATCGTATGAGGTCTTCTGGTGTCTAATTTTAGTTATAAAGTTATATTCGGTTTTGTATATGCAACATCATGTATAGTATACAGCTACTGCATTCTGCATGTATACAGCTGCTTCCGGAGCCTAGAATTGAAGTATTTTCTTTAACAGACTGAACAGAGTTTTGCTATGATTGATTAAGTTATCCATCATTCCCTATTAACTAATAATCCTACGTGTAATTGAATTAGAGACAAAACAACCCATTAGAAGATCTATTTCAGCTTTCTGACCGGCTGGCCTTATGGCACACTTGATTCACTTGAGTGAGTGGACAGTCACACCTGAACACACACAGCAGAGATGGGGTGAGAGAGGAAGAGAGAGAGAGAGAGAGAGAGAGAGAGAGAGAGAGAGAGAGAGAGAGAGAGAGAGAGNGAAAGAAAGAAAGAAAGAAAGAAAGAAAGAAAGAAACTGTGAAAGAGTATCCAAGAGTTTGAGATCAAACAGCAAGAGCACTGACATGAGTAGACCTTAGTGAAAGAGATTATCACTGTGCAATATATATATATAATTTCAATTATTAGCTTGAGTCAATTTTACTGTAAAATATTTTTACGTGCTTGTAAGAAATATCTCTCATTGTCCAAATACTACAGTACCATTATGCACTAAGGAATAAAGCAAAAAATATTACATTGTATTCTATACTATACTTACAACACGGCCCTTGGAAAAGTTCTATAAAAATGACTCAGTTACATAAACCATATCCATGCTTTCACACCAGAAACAGCAATGTGTAGATACATGATGTATAATTAAGAATAAGCATATTATATGTGGAAGTCGGTGCTCAAGTAGTTGAACAGTAATATAAATAATGCCCTCAAGGCTTTCATGTCTTAGCATCATGAACGGCAAAGTAATTAAGCTATCTGCGCTAGAGATTTGAATCAGCATCTGAAATCTGTAAACAAACCATATAGCATACAGTATATGTGTATCTAATCTGATGTGCACGTGCTCTCCTACTTATTGTATGCCTCCATTATATCAAAAACACTGCATTTTAATCTCCATTTTTAAGTGTAACTTGGAACTTTTAAAAATCTTCCAGTTTGCCAGAGAGCCTAGGGATATGGTCAGTGTATGTAGTTATATTTTAGATGTAAATCAAAGCAGTGCATATTGCTTTCACTGTACTGTACTGTAGGACATTGCAGCCCATTCTCTAATCCAAACAATAGACTCTGATGTAGACATTTGTTATGAGAGCCCAGGAGTGGAGGAGCCTCACTGATCCACTGTGTTTGTCCCACCCTGCTATTTTCAATCTTCGTTCAATGAGAGGTTATCTGGCCACATTTGGTGGCGTGTTCGTCTCTGTCACATCAGATTGACAGATAGCAATCAGGGATAGCAATTCTATCTGATTCTGGGGATCCTTTACAAAGCAACATTAGCAAGCAGTTCTGTTACATCCTGCATGGGGACACATTTAAATCTACAAAATACAAATTGGTTTTTATGTTTGGGAAAATACACTGGTGATTGAAAATGTACTTACTGTAACTGAAATATTTATATTTAATGCACTCACCATATTCTATTAGCTGCATTCTTACATGTACATTTTTGGAGGAAGAGAGGAAAATAAATGCAATGCAAACTGTTTTGTTTTATTAGATTCAACATCAAAAGATTTTCTTTTTGAAACAGAAAACTGAAACAAACTAATGATGTTTGCATGATTGTAGATTTTCTAAGTTCTTTTGTAATTGAGTTAGTCCATTTAGTCTAATTGGCATCGAGAAAAGCCTTCTTGGTATTGCTGGGTTCTCCTCATTTCTCCATTATATCTTACAAGAGTCACCAATATGACATTCCTAAATGACACAAACTGGTTCATAAAAGGTTCATTTTACTAATTTCTGATGAGTAACATGTGGTTTATGACGTCAAGAAGCACAAAAAGCTATTTTTAATAAGATGTACTGAATATTCTTTGATTAAAGTTGAGAGGGTTACTCTATAATCTTTCCTTCCCTAATCTCAAACACATTCTCATCTATATTGGAGCTGTTTTAGTCTTTTTTCTGCTAAAGCTTATCAGCTGTCTCTACCGTTATTTCTGTCACTTTCCACCAAATGCTAAAATTTGAAACTAATCTCTAAAAACGTCATTTAGGTCCCACAATAATATTCGACTGGATTTACTACATGCAGTTAGTCATTATATAACAGTCCTACTGTACATGAGTAATTCTTCTCTGACATACGATATGAAGATATGCACTGCAGATACAGAATTGTACTCAACTACCCACTGAATGAATTCTATGTTAAGGCAAAGATATTCAAAGATTGCTTTGCACAGTCTCCAAAGCTGGAGTATATCTGTCCTCATTATTCTGATATGATATTGCCCTAAGACAGATCAGACAGCAGATGCTAACTACTCCACTAAGCTTGAATAACCCCTAAAATCTTTGCCCAGACTTATTTTTCATTGCTGCATAGAAAATGTTATTGCAGATATGCTTATGATGGTCTTTCTAAGTATAGAAAGTTCCCTGGCTTTGGCTGAAAGCCTAGAGGATCAACATTATCATTGTGGGCCAGAGAAGAGCTGCCCAGAAGCTCGTCCCCAGAGGCTGCTTAATGAGAGGACAGAGAAAGTGAAAAGGAATTGAAGCACCTGAAAGCCAGCTGTTTTCTGAGTCCACAGCAGAAACAGCGCCTGCAGTGAATGTGTTGACATGGCCATGGGGCCTCTCCAGACAATGTCACGACCCTGCTCTGCCTCCTGGCCAGACGGCAACATCGTTTATCCAACATGTTAGCCCTGTAGCTGCAGTTAGGGTGACTTAACACAAGATGACTCCACAGCTAAGGCATAATTCCTGAGGATACATTTATCTGAAAGGATACTGGCCTCATAGCATCCAATTCATTGTGTTGTTAACAGACATATAGCCACCACTGGAATACACCATGACAGGTCTATGATCTTATTGCTCAGTATCAGGGCTGCACAGAGCTGCAACAGTATTATTCAGGGTCGTAAGTTGGTGAAATACTTGTCTCTCTGAAAGGCCAGGAGCTACTTTGAGTTAAGTGTTTGTCTGCACTACTGTGACACATGTTCTAAATGTTATTGTTCACTGATGACAAATCATTTTAAAAAGTGTAACTAATATAATTTGTGTTATTAAAAGTAGGTCTTTTCATTTATTTTTGTCTAACTGCCTTATCCTTGGAGCTTTGATCAAAGCCACCCTTTTCATAGCAACATGTGAAAATCTTCTCCATGTGTAGTATTGGCCTCTGCTCGTTGTCAGCCTCTGTGGTAAGGCTTTGTCTGGTATTGACTTTACAAAAAATGAAAAGAGGGATGTGAGTAGAGCTCACAGGGAGCAGCCTCCTTGCCCCCTTGTGTGGAGACTTTTAGCAGGAGCCATGTGAGCATTAGCATCGTGCTATGAAGTGTAAGCTCAGAGTGGAGAGTGTGAGGGAGTAGGGAAAGCAAAACTGAAGTTTGTTCTGACCCTCTGCAACCTCTGCAGGAAATTAAAATGCAATAATGGAAGTGCCCTCTTTTTCTAAATGAGAATATAAACAAATGATGGATAGCAATAATCTGAGTAGTCAGCAGAGCATATCGAAGGCCCCAGCGCCCACATAGCCATGGTTAGAAACATTCAAGGAATGTGAAAAAGACTAAAATCAACAATAGAAATAGCTCCTCTTCCAGAAATAAGCAAAATTAAGATGAGGCTATCGTGTACAGGGAGAGAGTGGGAAAAAAATATCTAGCATCTGAAAGGCGGAATCCTTTCAATGCTTCTGCACATTTACTCTGTGTTTGCTGTCTGTATGAGTGTGTATGTGACCCTGCGTGTGGGTCAGCATGGCCATGCATGTGTGGGTGGCGAGTATTGTCTTTCCTCCCTCTCAGATGCTGGTCCAATGCAATGTTTGTACCTGGCAGGTGCAGAATTGGCCTCTAAGTCCCATCTCACCGCTGCATCATATTTTCTTTTCTCAGTTTCATGGTCCAGCCTATTCTGCGTTATGCTATTTCATCCCAGTGTCTATTAAATCTGCTTTCATGGCAAATTTGTTTGTATTTGCACAGAAATTAGAAAACTTTGTAAAATGTAAAAAGTACTTGGCAAAAGAGAAATATAAATTCGTCCCATTTTAAACTTTACGCTGAATAAAATGCAGGTCTATTCAGCTTTTTAGTCTCTTTTAGTCCATTCTTTCAGTTTTATGGCATATTTACTGTCTACACTGTCCCCTGCTCTCATCAACCATTTTTTCCAGCAACAGCAGCAGCAGCAGGCTGTTGTCAACAAACAATCCAGTGTACATTATATACCCAACATCCAACAGCAGACAAACACAACTCGTAATGAGAGGCTGAAGAAAGTAGAATACCTTGCGGCTATAGAGTCAGATATTTGTCTCCAGAGTCAGTAGTGGACAAAACAAGCTAAAGAAGTTTATTTGGCGGTTATGAATATGGCTCCAATGGGACAATAATGTTGCTGTGTGTCTGCTAAATGAGTGCACTGACACTTAGCGCACAATAATGTGTCACTATGCATGTCTACTTGCCTTTATCTTTTGGCCAAAATGTACTTAACAGAGCATTAAACTTAATTCACCATAGTCTTAACTTAAATAGTCTAATTTAACTTTCTGCCATGAACAATAAAGCCAAAAGCATTAAGTTAGGTATGTCCAAACTATTCTATAAAGGGCCATGTGCCTGTAGGTTTTTGCTCCAACCAATCAAGAGCACACAATTTAACCAATCAACTGTCTGAAGACTGAGATCATTTGATTAAATGAGTCGATCCTGGTGTGCTCCTGCTTGGTTGGAATGAAAACCTGCAGTCACTTGGGCCTTTATGCAATTGTTTGCACACCTCTGCATTAAGCCAAGTTAGCCAACTAGACTGTCTTTATTGGACTGAATTCAAAATTTGACTTAATAAGCAGGACAACACAATCAACCAATGAGATGAAAGATGACCTTAACTTCTCTCTACAAGGTTTCTGCCGATTTATTTTTTCACCTTTTACAGATCCATGTAGGCTTGCTGTATATCTCCAGCACTTTGTGTTGCTTGCCTTCATAAACATGTGATTGATTATTGATTAGTTTGATCTAGGTAGCATGTATTGTCTGTGAAGTCATCCTTGATGAAGTGCCGTATGAATAAATGACTTGAATTGATAGCACAGCTGCCCCTGCTGCTATATAGCAAACAATAACAGCATGGGGCCACAGAGGTCAGTGGTATCCTCCCTCAGAGGCCTTTAACGCCACCTATGACCATCCTCACCTTGGAACGACCTGGTTATTGCAGACTGTTTGGAAGCAGACTGTTTAAGCCATGTCAGCTGGCCTAAATAATGCCATCACCTGAACAAGCAGGACTCAGCAGAGAGATGGGGGGATTAGCCAGCATGTTGGCTGCTTGCTGTCTCGCCTGCTGAAGGGCAGATGGAAATTACTTGGAAAAACAATCCTTTTATCACCAATGTCAATATTAATATTAATCACCCAGGGAGCAATTCTGTGAGCAAAACTCAGCATAGATACCCCCCTACCCTTTCTAAAAAACAACAAAAAAGCTAAACTTTCATTCATAGAAAGACAAACACACAAAGGTACACACTGAGAGACTCATGTCCAGGCCAACATACACACTTGCTGAAGAGATGAAGGTCAATTGAGGACTAATCTGCAATAGCTGGAATCAAATTAAACCTATATATGTACAGTATAAGAGTGCAATGCAGTTTTCCAAGACACTGATCAGTTGTGTTCTATAATCAGAGTACTTTAAAAATTATAATAATAATACAAGTCACATTGATGTACTGTGATAAACCATGTTAGATCAAAGGTCACAGATGGTGTGGGCTGAGACTGTGGGGTGTTATGTTAATATAACATATAAAATCATAATAGGTAGACTCTGTGTCAGTGGAGGCCTTGTTGATGAGGCCAGCTGCAGGTGGGAAGAAACCCTTCTTGTGACATTAGGTTATGGTCTTGATAGACCTTAACTTTTTTTGCTTGAGGCAAGTGTTTAAAAAAAATGAAGCACTTCACTGTTTTGGAGGTGTGTAAGTCTTGAAGGAATAGCAGATTTCAGCCGATCACTTTTTCAGCACAACAGATGACTGTAGTCTGCTCTTACCATTGGCAGTTGCAGCAGCATACCAGATGGTAATGGAGGAGGTGAGGATGGACTCAGTGGTGGCACCATCACTGGCTTTGTCAGGTTGAATTTCCACAGGAAGTAAATCATCTGGTGAGCCTTCTGGTCAGTGATGTTCAGCTCCCACTTGAGGTTCTGACTGATGATGGTTCACATGAAGTGTAAGGTCTCCACAGTGTTGAGTGTGGATTAATGCAGGATGGTGGAAGTGGGTTGGGCTGTGTTGCTTCAGTGATCCACAACCATCTTCACTGTCTTAACAGCATTGACTTCCAAGTTGTTTTATCCACACAGAGTCACCAGATGGTAGACCTCCCACTTGGAGGCAGCCTCATCCCCACCAGAGACGAGCCAAAGGAGGCGTCATCTGCTAACTTCAGGAACTTGATGGACTGATGACTGGAAGTGCATCTGTTGGTGTGCAAGGAGAAGAAAAATGGAAAAAGGATGCAGCCTTGAGGGTGAACCATTTCTCATTGCGCAAGAGTCAGAGATGTGTTTCCCCAGCCTCACATGCTGTTTTCTGTCAAACAGGTAGTCGGTGATCATCTACAAGTGGAGTGAGGCATGTACAGCTGGGAAAAGTTGTACATGGAAAAAGGATGGAAGAGCCAAAATTCAGGCATGAAATTGAGGGCCATGATTACTGCATTTTTTTCACAGACCTGTTGGTTCTGTAGGCAAACTGCAGGGGATTATGGAGTGGGTCTGTGATGGTTTGGAGATGGGACAGCACAAGGCACTCGATAGACTACATTAACACAGAAGTCTTGGTGAAGGGTCTGTGGTTGTTGAGTGGAATTGGAATGGCTATAAATATAATCTTAAAAAGACAGAGAAAGCATGGAGCCACTGTAAATATGCCTGGAGCTGGTCATCCTGAAAGACTGACTATTGAGAATTCCAAGTTTTAGAGGCTGAGACTGGAGACTGTGCATGTACAGTTGGTTGGGTTATTCAACAGCCATGGCTTTATGGGCAAGAGAAAGAAAATGCCATTCTTAAAGGAAACTTAAGAGATATTGGCTATATTTTGCCAGGGGGCACAAGAGAAACTCTGAATCCAGTTGGAAGAAGCTTCTAGAGTCTGGTGAGACCAAACTTAGCTTTTTGGCCATCACACTAAACATAAACAACATCATCATCATCATCATCATCATCATCACAATGCTGCACATACCATCATAAACATGTACATACTTTGATTCAACAGTACTTTTTGAAGTGGAACCTACAGTTTAAAATAGCAAGCATACCTCTGTAATAGATTGGATGAACATCTTAACAATAGCAACATTTCATTAAAAATACAATTTGTCACAACAATAAGTAGCACTTTGTGAGATAGATATTAGATTTGTCTTTGTCTATGTTCAAACATTAAAATTAATTATAACCTTCATTTTAACACACAAAAGCTGTGAAATCAGTCATTTTTGTGGAGGCAATTACTCACCGACAGCTCTATAGCCTCACTGCTGCAATGTTTAATTGCATCTCCTCTGTCAAATAGTGGATTTCGGTTGGATTATTTCCGTACATCTGGTGTATTGCAATGTCTGTACAAGAGAAGTTAAGGGCTTATAGATTCTGAAATCTGATACATTCAAACAGTTAGCCACAGGTGGTCAGTGCGCTGGATCTCACTCAAGTGGAGTGATATAACGTTTGTTTTTTGTCAGTTAAAATAATCTCACAAAAGACTGGGAAATTGGAATTCGAATCTGAGGCACAACACAACAATTATCATTATCTAACAATCATGGCACACACACTTCATGTAGCATGGCTGTACCACATGTGGTGAGTAATTTAGTACACAAATAGCATGTCAATTGTATGATGAATTTTCATTTTTATTACAATTTTCCACCAAAGAAGATGTTAATCAGGATTTCAGGGTAAATGTTAGATAATTCAGCTTTCTAACTGTGTTTCATGTTTTAGTTCAAAATTGAATGATTAAAGGGACAATGTGTAGTATTTGTGTCATTTTGAAGTGTAATGCATTCAAAAATCAACTCTACATATCAAAGGAGTGTGAAGAAATAATCCCACTGACATCTTCTCACCAGACTATTTCATAGCATTGCAGAGATCTCCTACAGAGTTAGCGTGCTAACTGACTAGCCCCGGCCCATCCGTGTTGCAGTACCAGTTCATGTCTGAGGGGGCGATAGAGTAACATACCGGCTAAATGTCTGCGGTGCAGCCCAGAACAGCAGAAGAAGACACACACGTACACTGTGCTTTCATTCCCTGCTCTTCTCCGTCCTCCACAGAATTCTGTTCAAGTTCTACAGTGAAGTGCAAGTCTGGTAGGAGAACCGAAATGAGCAGGAATGGCCAAAAAGTCTGTAAATCAGCACCGCGAGCTGTTCTGGGTTGCCCTGAAGACGGCTTTCAAGAACACTCTCGTAGAACACCCAGAATAACAAACATAACAATAGGAGCAAAACAGAAACAATTCTCCTTGATTCAACTTTCTGATAATGGCGATAACAAAATGTGTTCAGAAGAAATATTGTTATAGAAACTCAGTTTGATGGTAGAGGTCTAGTTAGTTGACAATAACACAAGACGGCATTTTCAAAAATCAAATCACCATATCAAAGCGAGATTCAAAGATTAATTCTTAATTAGGGTTTAAATATAAATCAGTATTCATCTGCTTACATTTTGGGAAGCTTTTACATGTTTTCCAACAGTTTTGACAGTTAAACCTTTTCTTTTAGGTAAAGTCAATGATTTGAAGTGTCTCTTATCAAAAATCCAGTGTCCATACACAGCACTGACTCTGTAAATAAAAGGGGCATTCATTCTCATGGGCATAACAGGGGCAAGTCATCAGAACAGCTGTCTTTGTGAGGACATGACAGCGTCCCATCTCCAGAACCCCTTCATCAGGTGGTGGGAGAGAGCAGCCATAGCTAATTCACATAAAAATTGTTTTTTCACAGAGCAGATACACTTCCATTTTATTAAACGCATCAATCCAAACTGAAGACCAGAGAGTCTCACAAAGACTCCCTGCATATTTTTATACATCAAGTCTCTTTCTGTGGCATTTAGTGGAACATGATTTGAGCAGGTAGCTCCAAATGTGTTTTCAACTTACTAACTGCATTAATGAATCAATAAATACAAACACTGTTGATTTGAAGGATTGGTTTAGTAAATGTTTGCTGTCACTCAGCCTGGTGAAGGCAGTTTGTCCTCTGCACTCCTCAAGAGCTGCAGCTGACAGGCAGCTTCTTCTGTCAACGGAGACACTGAATACAGGACAAGTGAGAAGTGAGGAGGACACAGACAGGCGAAGAGTGTGGATGGACTGCTGGGCTCACATGAAACTTTTTTTTTT
>JANJYP010000003.1:0-13760 GCA_024605115.1 Rastrelliger brachysoma | reverse complement strand
GTGTGGAAGAGAGTGACTCACAGTGACAGCAGGTTGGGGAGGTCCCATGGTGCATCATCAGGAAGTCTCTCCAACTGGTTGTTTTGTAGCATTCTGAAAGCCACATACGGATTATTCATAGGTATATTAGTACAGTTAAATACAGATTTGTAGGTTATATAGTGTATGTGGCATGCGTGAGGGCACATCATGCAGAACAAATAATTCCATAGTGAGGGAAATCTGACACAAGAAGGAAAGGGCCAGTGAAAGCTTGAAGGGAAGCAGAGAATGAAGGGTAGAGGAAAAGAGAAAGAGGAGCTCCCTGGGTGGCCTACTGATGTCATTCTCAGAAGAATGGAGCAAAAAGTGAGGAGGAAGTGGGGAGCAAACAATAGCCCTCTCTCTTTCCTCTCCCTCCCTTGCTTTCTCTGCCTTTAAAGTTTTTATCGTGACCAGTCGTCTGACATTAGCGCACAAAGCTTACAGTCTCCGGTGTGTTGCACTGAGCAGCACTGTTGTGCCTTTATCATGGTATCATGGCAGTCAGTACAGTCTTTGTGGGTCTGTAAGCATGAGGTCAGTTAATATGAGTTTACAGTAAAAGTATTATAATAGATATATTCGGTATCTTTATTCTTTGTGAGTGCAAAACAACTTTGATTCCTCTGTTGAATGTTTGAGATAATGTGCATAGATTGTATTGTATTTTAGTCTTGTGTTTTTTATTTATCATCTCATTTATATAGCTATAAATTACATCCTGGATGAGTTAAGATGCAAAGAGCTTATTTTCTAGATTTATTAACATGTCACATTTTTAGGGTGGTGTATTTTATAATAATTCCCTATGTAGGATTCAATGATTGCTTCAGTGCATAAGAAGTGCTGCTCAGGTTTTGAAAGGATTGATGAAATGTTTCCACAGGGATGATGATGCCATGATAAATACATCGAATTGAGTCTTTTCCTGTTTTAAAAAAAAATCCCTATGGGCAGCTTCAATGTACTTCATGTTGGGTTCATAAGCTTATATATGTACCGTATATGTATGTATATATATATATATATATATATATATATGTGTGTGTGTGTGTGTGTGAGAGAGAGAGAGAGAGAGAGAGAGAGAGAGAGAGAGAGAGAGAGAGAGAGCGAGTCAGCAGGGACTTTGCGGTTACCCTACACAAGGTCAGCGGTCCATTTATGTTTGACACGGCCTGACTTTAACTAATACATTGAGGAAGGAAACCGACAGCTCAGCTGCTCTGAGGTCAAAGAGACCGTCTAAAGTTTGCTCGGATGTTATAGTGCTTGCAGACGTGCATGAATTTGGAATATGTGTGTCCTTCCACAGTAATGACATAATAGCCCAGGATTCATGGCTAGTTCACTCATTCTGTCCTGGTGAGAGTTTCACAACATAAGGTGAAAGAGGATCAACTTGTGTGCTTGGTAATTCCCTAGATTCCCTCAAATTACAAACCACAATTCTCTAGCTAAGTTTATATTCTGTGGCAAGGCTTTTCAAACTTTCTTAGCCAGGTCCAAAAGGAATTGATTTGGTTGCCAAGGCTCATGAAAACCTCCTTAATACCCTTGTCTTGCACTCACTAGAAATATGGCCACAACTCATTATATGTTGCACTCATGAGTCAGAAGGTACTATGGTTTTTATGGTTGCTATGCACTTTTTTGTGACTTCATACTTATCGGCTGCAAGAACAGTTGGTGGCCATGTATCATAAGGCAATGAACGCACTGTGAGAAATGGTGTGTTAAGAAAACAGCTTCAAATGGCATTTTAAGTGAATTCTTTGTCACTTGCTGTAATCTTGGTGGGTGGTGAGACTGGGAGGTCCCTATATTACACCTGTGAGANGTGTGTGTGTGTGTGTGTGTGTGTGTGTGTGTGTGTGTGTGTGTGTGTGTGTGTGTGTATGCATGCTTGCAACTGAAACAGGGCTTGTTCAGAAATGAAGGAACTGCAAGCAAAGCAGGTCTCCCCCAGCTCATAAACTTTAACTGCAGTTAATGATGCATGGCCTGTGTGTTTTATTCAAGGTAAGAGCACAGCTCCTTTCCCCCAAAAGGCTAGATTGGAACAACCCACCTGTGGTAAAGACTCAGTGGGATAGGGAGAGAGTAAGAGAGGGATTAAGAGGTTACTCACAGCACTTTGAGGTTGTGGAGACCCTGGAGAGCATGGCCTGAGATATACCTCAGCTGATTCCCCGAGACACGCCTAGGAGAGAAACACAGATCAAAAAGGAGAGAACAAAATGTAAAAGTGAAAAATGAAATATAAGCACATACACAAAAAAAAATTACAAATCTCGTAAGATTTTGCCTTTTGCTTTACTCTATGTTTTTGGACTGAGCTTTGATATGACTTCATCCTTGAGTTCTTGCTTCGGGGTTACTTTTGGGGCAGTATGCAAATAACAATATTCTATTCCCTTCAGTGTGGTTGCTATTGGCCATAAGCACACCCTGAAACCTTAACCAATCCTGGGAGCTCTGATGAGTGAGTAAAGACTGAATTGAATGAGACTGAGATTGGGTCAACAAGTGCAGTGTGAAAGTGTATTTGCTTGTGTGCATGTGAATGTGTTTATGTAGTAAGGTGTATACTGCATGTATATGTACGTGTGTGAATGTGTGCACTATTTTCCATGTCCTTGGGGTAAATTAGGCCCACTCTGAGGGGCCTTGAGGACAGTGAGGGAGAGAAACCACACACATACTCATAAGCAATCCAATCAGTTTGTTTATTAAACACAGCACCTAATGGTCATTTGTGAGTGTGTATAAGATGTCCAAATAAATAACTTTCAGTCCAACAAAGTAACTCTCAAGGTCACAAGCTGGAAGCACATTTTAAACACAGATTTGGTCTTCACAGCTCAAGACCACCCACTTTTATTAAACACATGCACACGTTAAAAGTTACTCATTGGCATCCTCTTCCTCACACCGTTGCTTACAGGTGACATTTTCCTGACATTTCAACCTCATGCTAAGCAGCCATCTGGTTGAGTTGTTCTATCTCTGCCAGAATATTGAAATAGTGATAAAGATTGCTGCCTGCCTTTCAAAACCAGTATGATTCAGATGGTAATGAAGTGCTCCTAGGAAACTCATTCTGACAACCAATACTCATGTCAACATGTCTAAATCTTAATACTGTGCAGTGGCAAACCACACAACTGCAGCCAAGCCTGCCAAATCTCACACTAACCACAGTTTAGAGCTCATATTTAGTAATACAAACCAAACAACACACCTCCACGCATACATATTAGATAAGCAAAAAAACAATACAAAATGGTCTGACAGTTATCTAAGCTATTGTGGTGACGTTTAGTCTTGTCTTTCAAACCACTGTCAAAATGCATTTAAACAGACTTCAGAGTTTATCTGCATTGATTGCAGTCTTTTGGCTCCAATATTAATTATTATTTTGAGATGAAGGAGTTAAATTTGCTATTTCATTTAGTAATTTGATAAGACATAAATTAACTGAACTACTTAAAAGACACGTCTGATTTTCATTCATACAGAGGCCTGTGTGCTGCCCATTCATTGTCCCTTGGAGGACGATAGGTCTGGTACTTTAATCCCATTTCAGTTTCCGCTATTGCACAGGCTTGTCACTGGGGAACATTTCAAGAGCTGCTTTTCCAGAGGTAACTGTTTCAATAGGCCTTGCTCAGGTCCTGACACCAGTAAAATAGATCTAAGCCTCTTTCTGCAAAGACCCTTAAGTGCCCTCTTTTAGTTTCTGTTCAAATGCAGTGATTAGTTACAGACGCATTGGAAGGGAAAAAAGATATACTGTACATAGGTAGCACCAAAGAAAAATAAATGTCTTTCTCGATGGGGGGATGAGGAGGGCCAGTAATTTAGAGTTTTAGAAAACAAACATTGTAGTTAAGGCCATGATATGATGTGCATGTCCTACTGCCAACCAGCCTTTCTCTATTAGCTGCACCATTGGAGCCAAAACAACATTAGAGTGGAATTGTGCTTTTTTTGCCGACTTCATTTGTCAAATGGATAATTATGTCGAAAGTGAAGATGGATATTGAAAAAGGAAAGAAGTGTTCAGATGTTCTTGATAGACATCACCAGAACACCATGTAGTTGCCATTGACCAACTGTTTCCATGATATCAGTGTGTATTTATGTGTGTATGTGTGTAAATGATCGTACATATGAGTGAATGTTCCGCACTTAGCCTTCTAGTCGTTCCACATCAGTCTCATTCTAATGAAAGGCGCCTTGCTCTTGTCAAATCATGGCTCCAACTGTTTTTTCTTTTAATTTGATTTGGGGATGGTTAGAATTTTTCTTGGCCCTTGGACGGAGTAGATAAAAATTCCACCTTAGCATAATTCAGCTCTATTGAAGTGATTCATAGATGAAATAACAGAGGCTAGTGTAGTATGAGAGAATGTACGTATGGCAGAATGTTGGAAGAGGGGCTGTTGGTAACAAAGGTGAGACCACCCTGCTATCATAGCTGATCAGTGAGGGTTTTACTGAAGCATACCAACTGCTGATTATCCCTATGTATCACCATGTCTTATTGCCCCAAAATAATAAACAAAAACACAGAATAAATACCTAGGCTCTAAAGACAACATCAGATTTTGAAGTACTATCTAGGGTACTGATTGAACATCAAAGTGGCAGCAGGGCCAGGGTGGTTGATATGAGCTGATGATGAAAGAAGAAGGAGACGATAAACAGGCATCAGAGGGAGCAGTTTGTGAATGTGTGGGTATGTGTCTGGAAGGACAAGTTCATAATTGTATGACTTGTTCCACCCTTAGTCCATCAATAGAAATGCTATCCCTCCTTCAGTTCAGCGGTCCACCCAGAGGGTCAACCACTTAACCTGGTGTTAACCTTGGAAATTACTTGAGTAAAATATAGACATGAAAATGTGTGCGTGTGTGCGCAAGCGCAGGTCCATGTGCCTGTTCATGTTTGTGAGAGAGAAATAGACAAGTAAACAAAAACAATGTTGGCAATATTAAAGGGACAAAAAGTTCTAATTGACCTGGATTGTCCCAGCTGTGTGGTGCACCTGGAGTATCAACACAGCCAACATTGTAACCCCTTAACTTTCACCTACGTCATACTCCTGACCTATCAGCAGACAATCTTATCATTGAGAGGAAGACAAGCAGGGCATCTCTGGCCTCCACTCACTACCTCTGACATTTGGATTTCATTTGTGCAATAGTCAGAGCACCTGAGAACACTCTTGCGGGACTGGAGAGACCCAGGCTAAATGGTTATTCCAGATTTGGAGGCTACAGCCAGTGATGAAATCTGTTTTATCAGATTCTCAGACTTAAGCTGATAACATACACTAGTGCCATGCAAATTCGCTTAAGTTAGTCATATTGTGTGTCACACGACAAAATCCAGCAAGGTAGTTTTACTTGTCAGATCACTTTAATGGTCTCAATTCAGCTCTATAGGATGTGAGTAATTACTATTGATAATGATATGATGAAAATGAGACAATAACCCAAACAGCTGATTATGAGCACACTAAAAGAAAAAAAGGCTGGAAATGTGAATTTCCGGAGGTACAAATAGCATGGACTTTGATACAGATGATAGGCATTAGATGATTTAGCCTTCTGAAGTGTTTTTTCAGGAAGGGCTTTCGGGGGTACAGTAACCTCAAACCACCTTGACTTGTTCCAAGTTGCAATTAAGTCAGAAATTGTGTGCACTACTTTGATATTAGAATGGAACATTTGAGGAGAGAGGGGATGTCTTTGATATTTCAGGTAAATGATAAACCAGTCTCAGAGGCTGTACCTGAGTATTTGTAATGCTGCCCTCTCATTAATCCATAGACAGGCAGTCTGCTTCTCAGTCGCCTCTCTTCATGCGCTGTCTGACAGACAGTTGCGTGCAGGTTTGTGTGTTTGAATCAAGAGGCTATTCAGTGATCAAAGTACTAAATGAAGGCTTAATAAGAGGGAGCTGAGATCAATAGAAGATTTGGAAATGAGGAGCTGGGTGTAGTGAAAGGGCTGGAGGGAGGGACAATGAACACGTAACATCTTATTATCAATATTAATGTCGCAATGAATCAAAGGGAGGTTTTGCCTGACGAGTTTTGCTACCTGTTTTAAGAATTAATTTAATCAACTTGTATGAGGTTCAAAGGGATTAACTGTTGAGTCGTAGAGGTGAAAACAGAAGGGAGAATAAAAAGCAACACAACATAGTTTATGTTTATGAGAAGTACTTCTGAAAGAAACTGCATGTATCTCATACGTTTTTATCCCCTTTCTTCACCTCAGTGTAAAACAGGATTAAAGATTGACATCTTGCCACAAGCAGATTTGTTTTGGTTTGTGAATGTGGAGAAAGCCAAAAATGGAAAAACTAAAAACATTATCAAAGGTAGTGAATACAACCTGCAATAGCCTGCAGTAAAATTGAGATGGGGGGCTGTAGAAATGAAGTGGTAAGGAGGGCGATAGAGGAGGGAGGGCAGACAGGGAGGTAGAGCCCAACATCAAACAATTTATCACTCTACTAGTCACAACACGCCTGGCCTTTGCCTCTCCCTGTGCTACCAACCAATGCTGTAGACCCACATCAAACGCTCTTTCTCACAAACCAACCGTGTTTGTGTTTAGGGCCTTGGTTTGTTATTCTATGTGCTATAAGTTGTTGTAATTGCAATGTGTTTGCCTTAACCTGCCATACTTCATCTCTCTAAACCTTCTAGACAGGAATGAATATCAGCAATGTGCTTCTTTCTTGGAATTGTTTCATCATCTCTCCAGGAATGGTCAGCAAGGGGGAAGGAACATCCTCCTTGGCAGAATTACAAAGCAACAGAACCCCTCTATAAAGTGTCATAACATGAGAGCGATACAGAGGAAGCAAGATCACTGGGCTATAAAACACTGGGAGGATGGTCTCTGGACAAACATTGCAGGTGGAGCTACATCCAAGACCCCCTCCCCCCTTTCCCCAATGTAGACAAATGTCAGCATCACTCTGCAGTATGTGGTACTGATTATTATGCCATCAGAAATATCTGACCTTTACCATTTTTACGACGGCAAAAGTTCAGTTCAGCTATCCAATATATGACAGTAAACCAAATTCTTGAATTCAGTTCTCAAACTTCAAGTTGTCACCTAAAACGTCATTCTTTTGCTCTGTTCGACTCCTCAGATCCAGTTTGACTGTGACTCAAAGTCTACTGAAGAGTTATACAGCTAACCTTTTACTTTCATCATAATTAGTGCATGCCTCACAGGCTGCAGCTGCAGGCATTAGCAAAGAAAACTGTGGATTGTTCAAACACCAATGCAGACACGTACCACAGGCTTCAGAAGTAAAAGAATCAGGTGAAGGCTGACGTACACACATAATCCCCCACAAATCATGACACACTGTACAATCACATATGCATATACACGCACACTCACACCCTTGGGGCACATCTGCGGTGCGCTTTTGTTGTCCCAGGACTTTGCTGAATACTGCTGAGTGGTCAGATATGATGTGATATTTTGGATTTTGCTGTGGCATCTGTGTGTTATGTACATTAAACCAATACTTTCTACTTATAATATATTGACCACATTGTGTGTGCAACACATAAATCAATCAAGAAATTTGGCACAGAAAGCTGAGTCAGGTTCTGAGTTTTGTTTGTTTATTTTATGATCAGGCCTATTATATGGCAACAATGTTTATTTTGTTAAATTAAATGTTTTTATAGAAAAATGTTTTGTTTGTGAAAAGCCAAGAAAAGTAACAATAAAATGTAAAAATAATAACTGCTTAGGCAACTAAACTCATTTAATGCATAACACCTACCGGTTCACTATATCTACTTAATGAGTAAAATATAAATCTTTCCTTTTTTCATTTTCCCCAATTGTTTTCTCTTGACGTTCTATAGTGCGTGTTTGTCTTGGCAGAGTGTGTGCTGCTCCTGCTGAGCTGTCCAGCTGAAAGAAAGTCAAGGAGGGCAAAAAAGCAGCGGCTTGGATGTTGAGCACAGAACCTGCTCTCTTAACACTTAAAGGGCCATATATTCACTCTCTGAATGAATATCAGGTTCCCTTCACATCTCTCTTTTGTGCAGCCATCCCAGGATCTACTAGTGTATTACTTCAGGCAGTTTCTTGGTAGGAGAGATCAGAGGCAAGCTATTTTCATCAATCCCCATCACTGAGATCAGCAACTCAGGGAATGACTGTTTCGTGTCATATGTGGCAATAGAAATTCTTAATTGAATGTGAGTGATTTTATACTCACAGTTCTGATAACAGGTGCAGTCGATGAAAGGCTCTGGGTTGGATCTCACTGATGTTATTCATACTCAAATCCCTAAAGAGAGAAAAGAGGGGAACATCAAGGTGTCAATCAATGTATACCTTATCAGTGTTCTTTGAAGATACTCAGAACATGTAAATTACAAATATTTAAAATGTATTTTTCATGTGGTATTATATCATCAAAATTAGGGAGTAGGACACAGAGAGAGGTTAAAGGGTTAGGTAGAGAGGTTGGAGGAGATGAAGAAGAGAATTTTCCCCAATGAATCATTGTTGGGCAGCTGTAATTTCCTCCTCGTTCCAATGACTCTTTCTCTTTTCCAGATGTTTCACTCTACCTTCTCTCAGATCTGACCCCTCAGTCTCCTTTCATATCTATCTCTTTCCCTCTCCGTCTTCCCCAGTCTTTTTTTCCTAAATCAGGTTTCTCAGGAGACCACCTCCTTCCACGTTTGGTTCATTGCTGTATCGTAGATACACTCCATTTCGCTCTGTTTCTCTCACACGCTTTCTGATGTGAGAGGGTGTGTTGGGGGGTGAGTGTTGACGCAGCTGTGTTGCGGTCAAAGAGGGAGAGGTGTATGATGCTCAGATACATGCATGCACGCAGGCATACCACAGACACACATACGAAACCTACTTTTTTAACACTTGGACAATATGTGGACAACTTATATGTCAGCCTCTGGAAGAAAACATATATAACCTTTTGGCCCTAGTCATGTAAGGTCATCTCTTTGATAAACACAATGAAAGCAAGCAGGAGTTACGTCACCCCTTATTTGCTTTCACGGTCCTTGGGGTCTTGCATGAGTTTTGAAGAGTGTGGCGCATACGTGTGTGTATGTGTCTGTGTGTGTATGACACTAACCATTGCTCATAAAGCCAGACCACCGGGCTAGCAAGTGTAAACTGTGCTCTCAGAAGCCCTTCGCAGTCGGGAGTTTTGACACACTGGCTGTTTGTTTGTCAAGTCAGCCAAGCTGACGGGGAGCTGGATGGATCTATCTGCAGGCGTGATCTATATTCAGCTTCAGGGGAGATGTGGAAAATACACTGAACAGCAACACTCTGTGCTGTGAATAGCCATATCTAGCCGTTTGGTACTCTGTCAAGGACAACATTTAACATGAGACTAGGTGTCTTCACTCTCACTCTCACTGGTGTGAGGGGGAATGTTTTCATCATGTGATGAGTTTGTAACATTTACCAAGATGTTTCACTATGAGATTTTACAGGTGAGATAATTATGTAGCCTTTTTACAACTTATGCTAACACTGAGTCTTTTTTTATAAAACACATTTTAATTTGCTTGCATGGGAATTTCCTGTTATAGATGCTACCTCCAGTAATCACATCACCATTACTGATCTTGTTCTATTCCTATTATTTAATTAGCAAGTCACTGTTTTGTTCGTTTCTCAAGTTCTTCTGGCATACCACAAGCACAGAAGTAACATTATACACATTTATGCAGTCGAAGAAGAGAATGGCAATGTATACTGACAGCCAGTGATGGTAATGTGCAATAAATAGTATCAATGGGCCAATAAAAGAGAAGACGCAGAGGGGAACAAGCCAGTGTAAACACTGAAAGTATTAACTATTTCAAAGGCTTCAAATGCATTAGGTGGTATAGGAAATTAAATCTACATATTTGTAATACTTAAATGCAGTTTGTAGTGAAAAGACAAATGTATTTTTTACTGGCATAGGCTCCTTTATTAGACAGTTACAAGACAGGAAAGCATCTATCTGTTTGTCTATCTGTCTCTCTGTCTGTACATACATGCATGCATGCATACATGTGTGTGTAATTATGCATAACACATGGATTAACTAACAATAGTAATAGTAAATAGTGAATGTGATAAATCTTAAATTTATCTTAAAGTTATGCCATGTAAATTATAAATTACTTCATGTTTGTCCTATTTTTTAGGCACAATCTGTGCAGCTACAGGTAGTAATGTGGGAATGCATGAATACAAGTCTAATTTACTACTACTTGATTCAGACAGAAAAGTAAGTGATAACAGAGTTGCCATGGAGATGACATGTCTTGTAGTAATAGCAGACCAGTTGAAATAATCAATACCAGTTGGCATTACTTATGACACAGAGAGAACAAATCACCTCATGAGTCCTCATGAACGATACACAAACACACCTTAATCCTACTCATTGTCTGTGTACTAAAATGCTCCAGAGAAAAATATTTATTGGAACCTTCAGGAGGGATCATTAAAGCATAGGAACACATACACACAACATGCAGACACACACATCACACAGCTTCTGGGGATGCGCCCATGGATGGAGACAACTCTCCATTATCTGGTCCTGATTAAAGAAGCCATAAACAAACGTTGTGTGAAGTCCATAACAGCGGCCTCACTCAGACAGAATAAACACGCAGCAATGGAGAGAGAAAATGTTTAAAAATAAAGACACACAGTGGTGAGTCATGGGGAAAGGTTGAATGCAGCTCAGCTCGGCTGTGCTCTCCAAAGAGCTCATTGGGAAGTCAGAGAAAGAGAGAGACATTTCTGCTCTGCAGGCCAAGGCCTCCGCTGACAACTTGACGTATCGTTGGAAGGCGTTGCGCTATGGCTTGTTTTTAAAATCAAATAACAGCTGTGGCTTTTTTAAACCATGATAATTATGATTGATGACTACCACATGTGCATTGTGTCGGCTGGCGCTATGACGTGCAGATATTTTCAGCGCAAATAAACGGCCGCAAAAGAAATGAGAAAGAGAGCGCTTAAAGATTTTGCAGCCTCTGCAGTATATGAGAGTTTCACAATTAGAATTGGGGTTTCTGTGTCCCCATTTTATGGGTACCTCATATGTGTGTGTGTGTTGTGTTAAAAGAAGGGGGACTAAGTGCAAGTATGTGTGTCAGTATCTGTGTCTGTGTGTGCAGTACAATTTTTTTTCCATTTATAGGTGGCTGCGGTGTGTGTGGTAAGATGTCTGTCGCTCATTTTCACACCCCTATTGTTTTCCAGTGAGCCTGCAGATGTGGTGGGTACAGTCCCTGGTCGCGCCTTCACCACATCATACATGGACACTGTGGGGGCATGGAAACGGATTGCTATGTGGGTCTGTGTGTGTGTGTGTGTGTGTGTGTGTGTGTGTGTGTGTGTGTGTGTGTGTGTGTGTGTGTGTGTGTGTGTGTGTGTGCGTGCATGTATGCATGAGGGAGAGACAGAATGAAAGAGACATAATAGAAGCTTATGTGGTTTCTTTTCTTTATTTTTATGTAAGTATTCAGTAGGGAACTGTCCTGCCCTATCTTGGCCATCACGGCGTCAAGCAAACAGCCTGATATTGCTCACAGGACAACACATCTCTCAACTGGCAGAGGGACACAGGCCACCTTCTTCCCCCTCAGATCTCTGTCTGCTGTTGAATGATGAACTAAAGACTCTTCAGCAATATACAGAGCAGACCATGCAGACAAGGAGACCCATGTTCATCCCTCAACAAACATAGTCACAAATGTGCCTCTTAACTGACTTTTTATCCTTGTCCGCTCTGAATCTGCAGAATGACTGACAAAGCCTCCAGGGATCTCCTGTTTCCCTGGAGAGGAATTAGGTTTTCATGTGCATGCATGTTATTTTGTGTTTAAGCACAAGAAGCATGTGCAAAATTGAAGTCAATATTGCAGCATTTGGTGGAAAAAAAGACATTTTTCCATTCCTATTCCCTTCATCTTTCCATGATTTGCAGATACACAGTGTGCTCTGATAGATCGTTTAGTCTTTCCTTTCCAAAGTGTGTAAGTGTGTATGCATGTGTGCATCTGAATGTAAGAGAGGAAGGCTTGGCATGGGAAGAAAGGTAAAGTGCTGGATATTTGACTGTTTTATGCTGTGATTGATAGAGTAACTATGGCAAGGAGCTTGTCTTAAGGGGGTAACAGAAGCATGAAGAAGCAGAGGTATATTTCCATTCATCAGCCTTGGCCCTTTCTCTCCCTCTCTCTTATGCCACTCTATCGCTCATACTGTCTCTCCCTAGATCTCTGTTTCAAATTTCAACTGGAGCATGGGGTTACATAGTCCGGTAGTTACAATAATGTGATTTATCATATTTCCCCTTTGCCATCAACAGAACTACTGAAGTATGTTATCAGCTCTGTGATCAAAGGTGCTGTGTGTGTGGGTGTGAATGTGCCCCTAGCTCTGTTGTAGCCAATTTCAAACTTGAAGCCTTCTGACAAGGGCTGGTGATTTAGCGCAGCAAAACAACTGGCCACATCATATGAAAAACACCCCTGTTTATGTTCAGACACACACACACACGCACACACTCATGCTACATCCACTGGCACTTCAATGCACTCCAGGCTCCGGGTGGCTTTTGTGAGGTGGATGATGGACCACCCTGGTGAGTAAATATACCCACAGACTGGGACAGATGTGATCAGCAGTCAGGTGTTTGTTTCTAGCATCACTAGTTTAATGTGTCAGTTAGACAAGCTGGGTAGCAGCAGGCTAAGGAGAGATGACTTGATACATTTCTCTTTGGAGGATTTACATTGTCTCAAAGTAAATCTTTGTTTTATGAAAGAAATACAAAGAAAATGTTTGTATTGAATCTTTTTATGGAAGTTTCCAGCATCTTACTCTAGCATAAAATTACATGTGTCACATTCACTAACTCACATTGTTGCTCTAGAGAAGGATATTTTTCGTGACTCTCTCTCTTACAAACACACAGATACAAGAGCCATGCCCTGAGGCCTTCCCTCTCACTTCCTCCTCTGCACTCGTTCTCTTTCTTCTCACCTCCCTGCCAATCCCTCTCTCCTTCACTCAGGTAGAGGATTTTACCAAACAAACAGCCAATAGTAACGGTAAGCTCTACACCTTTGAAGGTGGCTTATCTGCAAGGAACATTAGAGTAATAGATCTTTAGTGGAAAGCAACAACAAGAGCCTTGCCCAGAGGGCAGGAGTTCTGCATTAGCAATGCTTGAGCCACACCTTGGCTGTCTTTTACAGTAACTATGACAGTAATGTCTTCAGTTGGATTCAGTCTGATCCTCTCCGCTTAGTTCTTTGAAACAGTTAAGGCCACGATGAAAGAGGATCTTTTATTCCACACAATGCAACTGGTAGTCAATGCTTGGGCGCCGCCTTAAAGAGGGCCTAAATGGTCGGTGTGTGTGCGTGTGTATGTATGAGAGAGAGAGAGCAGAGTGTGTGTGTACAATGTGTGAGGGTGAGGTCTAAGTGTGTTTGCTTTTTTCTATTTGAATAGACTGACTGCTTTGGCATTCAGTTTCTCTCGTGGTCACACATGNCACACACACACACACACACACACACACACACACAAAGGGTCAGGAAGGAGGGTACAATGCTTTCCTCCCCTCCTTCCTCTAAAGATGTATTTCTCTCTCTCTCTCTCTCTCTCTCTCTCTCTCTC
>JANJYP010000002.1:0-15939 GCA_024605115.1 Rastrelliger brachysoma | reverse complement strand
CACACAAGGGGACTCAAAGCAAGAGAGGAGGAGAGACTACTGTGATAGGGACAGTGAGACCAGAGGAATAGAGAAATAAGCCAGAAAGGTAACTGAGGGCAGTAGCAGTCACATGAACTGCCTTTGAAATCAACAGACCAATGTCAAAGTACAAGTGTGGGGTGTGTTAAAGGGGAGCATTTGAAATGAATGCAATAGCAAGATAAAAGTGCCAATTTGATGTCTCTTCTTCTTCCCCATCCTCTCATCATTATTACATAGTTACATCTTGAATAATCACATAATATATATGGAAAACACAGGGAACAAAAACAAGAAAGATAAAAGAAGGCATCAAAGATGGCAGCCGCTCTCCAGCTCATCTCTGTCTTTCTTGCTCATTTCAAATGGTCCTTTTGTGAAAGCTGTGGCATCTCCCACTCCGGGCCTATGATCGGGTGGTGGTACTAACAAGCATTCGACAGGGAGAGATTAAACACGCGACTGTCAGACGCCACACCCGACGCATTAAATTACAGCTGCTTACATGTGACATTAAGAAACCTGCCAGTATTAGACAGATCAACAAAGGAGATACAGCGAGTGAAAGAGAGGGGAGGGAGAAGCGTTGCTGGATGTGATGTCAGAAGAAATTAAAGCCTTTCAGTTACTTATTGACTATTATTCAAGACTCAGACATGGAAGTAGAAGAAAGAAGGAGCGATAGGGAAAAAGTGACTTTTTCCAGCTTCTTCAGTGAATGTAACTTACCCTTTTAGTGAGTCAGGAGTCAGTGTATTCATATAAAATGTTGAGGATGTTTTGGGTGTTTGTAAATGGCAGCCTTTCTTTCTATCCAGCATTGTACATTGGGGGAAATCTTGGGATGGTATTACATTACAAGGATATATGCCTGTTAAATAAGGCCCAAACCATTCTTATAATATTTCAGTGTTGCATATGGCACTATGATCACGAAAAGAAAAACTGTTTGCAAATACCTTTCTGAGTCTAACTGTATCCACCTTTCTTGAAGAACAGCTGTTGACATTTGGACACTGTACACTCAGGGAGTAGATCTGAAAATAACTATTGGCATCAACCCAGGATACCAGAATCTTTAGTCTAATCCTTCACTGAAGCCATTGTCAAAGCCATGGGGTGATAGCGATTGTAACCTGAAAAGAGAAATCTATGGTTTTTACACAGTCAATGACTGCCTCCCTAGTGCCTAACATTGGAGATGAATCACACTCCCCTTTAGGCCCATTATTCAGCCATTATTGGCAAGTGCTTGTGCTAACTTAATTGGACAACTTGTCTGCAACTGCCAACCCCCTGGGCTGGCCAAGACAGAGCCTAAGCCAATCAGCCTAATTGATCCAAGCGACTGGTATTAGTCACCACCATGGTTGCTGATAGTGGAATCATTTTTGGATAGTTTATTATGACTTAAATTCTGATAGCCTTGGAGAATGAGAATGACAGAGAATTAAGCAAATCAACAGAATTATTTATTTACTTATTTATTTGGCAACTTATTTATTGGGAGATTTTCCATTGCTTGCCAGTTTTTTATGCCATGACCGGCTCACTGGGCTCCAAAATCTAAAATTAATCTGTAAAATATTGGATGTGCTTCAGCCTTGGAACACATAGACATTGAGGTGATAATGAATTGGCAAATGAGACCACCACACTGAAAAGACAGTTGGTGATGCAAACTTTAATCTAAAAGGGCAATGTTGGCCACCCAAGCAGAGGTGTCCTCCTCTTGGCAAGACAGAAGACAAAATACAAAAGACAGCCTCCTTCAAAGCAATTCAGTGAGGGTTCTTGTCAGCAAACATCATTCCATGTCATTGGCCTCCAAAGCTAATAAGCCTTGATTGCTTGGAGAATTACGATGTTCTGATGCATTGCCAAAGACAGCGCTGTTTTTTATACCTCATTTCTATGGTGGAAAAGAGATGAGAGTCGGGTGTACATAGGTCGAAGGCAGGACCGAAGGAAAGAGATTTGCCCTAGAGTCAAACTTCACGACTCCCTCTGTTTTCTGTTAAAATGTTTGCAGTGAAGAAGGATCTAGTAATCATGGGTCATGAGGGAGAAGAAAGGCTTTAGCACCAAATAAAAATAAATAGCACAAGGAATGAATTGCATTTAGAATGGCGTATTCAGATCAAATGAGCTCATCGTCTTTGTAAGATGTAAGAGGTACAAGTGAACTGTTGTGCGATAAGGTATTATCTAACGGGTGCGGGGATAGAGGCAAGATTCGACAGCAAATGGGTTCAATCAGCTGAACCAGAGTCCTAATGTCGTGTCTTGTGCATATACATCAGCAACAAAGTCAAAGGAAAGAAAGAGGAATNAGAGAGCGAGAGACAGAGAGAGAGAGAGAGAGAGAGAGAGAGAGAGAGAGAGAGAGAGAGTAGGGCACTCAGCGGGCATTTTAAACACTTTGGTGTTAAGCAGAGACATAATAATTCTGGTCCTATCAGTCCAGCTGGAACCAAAGACACATTTCCATTCAGCTACTGATTAGAAACATAAAGAAAAAAGAATGTCAGGAAAAAAAAAATCTGGAGTTTTGAGATTTCCAATCACACACTCCACTTTTTTAGTCTCTTCAACTGGAGACATTTGCGATAGAGTAAAAGAGTACCTTTGAATTTGATCTGCTTTTGATCCCATCTGGCAACTCCCAAATATATGGGGGCAAAAAAAGAGACACAGAAATAAATAAATAAAAAGGGAGAAGAGGAGTCGGGCTCGTGTGAGAACGCCTGCTGTCAGGTCCTTCTGTCAGTGTGAAATATTGCTGATCCCACTACACTTCCAGTGGGGAGGTGCTTGTAATGATTCAGTCCTTGCGGGGGTTCAAAATGTCATATGTCTCACCTACCTCTGAGTGTACTGGTGTCCTCTAAGTACAGAGTTCTACAACATAGGGGTGTTATTTAGAGCAATAAGGGTAAAGGGATTTGTTTAAGGAGGTATTTAAAGTCAATGCTATTATTAGAGCTGCTCAAGAGCTAGCAAGAAAGTTGCATCAAGTGCTGTATTTCATTCAGAAAATGCTGATTAGTAACGCAACATTAAGTGTGACTATCTACGTGACTTTGGAGTGCAATTCACATGGTTGTTGTGCTATGTTGATACCTTCTGAAAGTAACACTTATTCTCATGGATGTGATTTCATCGCCTTACATAAGCAAAATGTTAACTTTCTAACAGCCCTTTCCCATCCAAAGAGAAATTGACAGCATTTGACGTTAATTACTAGTGGCAGGGATCACGGCTGCGCCTACCTTTCCAACAGGCCAAATTCCAACTCCTTTCTCTTGCACGCTTGACCCTTTATGCACCCCTGCTGCTCTTCCTCAGCTAATCGATAACCTGCCCTGATGAGTGGAGACTCCCTGTCACCAGCTCCTCAGCCAGTGGAAATCAATAAAAAAACAATACCCATCTACATCCATGAGCTCAAAGTCCATTTGTTTTTCCTGTTTACCAGTGGCAGGTGCTATTCTATCAAAATGCCTTCAAACAAAGAACGGAAAAAATATGAGAGTAAGGGGTGTGTGGGTGTCGTGGAGGTTCACTTAAAAACTATGATAAAGAGAGATGCCTGTACCTCGTTATGTGTTTGGGAGAGCTTAGCGCACAGATGGCAAAGCATTGATGTCTGTTGTTATTAAAACATCTATGTTTAAATGCATTTAACTTTTCAAGAATCATGTCAACTTAAAGAGCTGATCTTTTGTCCGTTTATCTCCTTCAACAGTTGCTGATCATATTCTAAATATGCAACACTGATGCCATTAAAAAAAAAAAAAAAACATTATTTCCTCTCAGCATTGACCAGAAGAATAACCTCTAAATCTGGTGATCTTTTACATAGCAGCCTCATATGTGACAGTATTGTTTATTTTCCATCCTTACAACAAATGTCACTGCCACAACCATTCTGAACCTCAATATACTCTAATTTTATATTCATATGCTGGCACCGAGCAATGTGTATCTGGGTAATATGCTCTCTAGCTTGTTTGTGTCAGTAAATATGCGCTCACTTTCAGGAAGATGGCCTAATCCATACTCAGCTGTTAGCGGCTGATATGTTTGTTGTGTATTAAATATTTGGTAGGTTTCCCTGCCTTGCTATGAGATCCACAGCTCCAATCGATTGGTGGAGATTTAGTAACCGGAATGCTTGTGTGTATGAATGACAAAATCTCTGCATAGTGTTGAAGATTGGTTGGCGCATTCCTATGTCGTTGCACTCCCACACATGCAAACACACAAACAGAAAAAGCTTTGTTTCAGGCAATTTAAAGGATGCCACAATATGCTCTATATAATGCACAGTGGGAAATAAAAAAAGCAGATAAATAAACTAGTGCTGCATGCACTGTACATTAAAATGCATCTTTAACTTCTGTTCTTTGGCTCTGTGGAGCTTCCTGGGAAGACATGCATGCACCCCCTCCCTTTCTTTCTGTCTTTTTGAAACCCTGGACAGCAAGTATTTCATATGCCACAAAACCATTTCTAAAGCACACTATAGCATATTTATTTATCCTATGCTGCTTCACAGTAACTCCCAAAAATATAGGACAAACACAATCCAAGAATAGATGGCGTTTCATAGCCTAAGCTTATCCTTTGATTCTTGCTGTGGCTCTCTCACTACTAAATCCAATGAAAATGTGATTTATTCTCCTCTTCCCTCTTCTAATTTATTTCACAAGCATCATAGCGGACAACATGTCTTAGAGCTTGGTCAGCTTTAAGCAAGGTACAAGGAGAAAAATTAAGTTGCATGGAGTATTTAGTGATGAGGAGGGGATAAATAGTTTGGACACATCAATGACTGCACCACCCTGCCCTGAAAATGGTCAGGCTGACCCACAGAAACAAACCAAGAAGTCATTATCTCCTGAGACCAGAGTCAGCTTTCCCTCCCTCTTTGACTGTGTCGGATTCACATCAATTTAATACGCTCCCGCCGGCACTCAAATAGCATCTCTGTTTCTTCTGGACAGATTTGAAGACTAATCCCATACTTTGGTCCTAATACAATTAAATGGTATTGAACCGATGCGTCGTTCCATACATCAGTTCCCATCCAGTGAGTGATAGAGCCCACTGTTTGCCGCAGGCCTCGGAGAGACATATGAGCTGGGGTGAAAAGGTTATGATTGTGGCTCGGGGTAGAGCCAAGAAATTAATCTTGTGGTGCTCCAATGTAAGAAACCAAAGACCATTATACAGAATGTATATATTACATTCATCTGGTGGTAACAATCTTATATTTTCATGTAGGCTCTTGTAATTTGAACAGGACTGATGATGCAGTCACCCAATAATAAATATATAAAATTCCAAGTGTCTCATAAAGCAAAAACTAAATGAGCAGCATGCTGAACAAAGATCCAGCAGTGTTTTGTCTCGTCTAGCTGAGTTTACAAGGCAAAGACCACAGTCTGTTTATGGGCCTATAGACTCGAATTAAGCATTGTCAGTGATTTAGCAGGCAGGGCTGGTAGGCTAAGTTCAAAAGAGACAGGCCGAACTAGGATGATGAAGAAAGACTTTTTGATTGATAAACAAGCTACAAGGTGAGGTATTGTAGAAAAAAAAACCAACTGATTTTGTGTTAATTTGTCACACTAGGAACTTTCCTGTCTAGACAATAGAAAATAAATGTCAAAATGAGTGAAGAGAAATGCCTTGCAGAATGATTTATAGTTGATAATATGAGCTCCACTTATCAAGAGAGGAAAAAGTACAGTTTTATTTTTTAAGGTTGTGTCATGCAGGTACGTCAGGTGGCAGTTTATTCTTCTTTGTTCTTTGGACACCCTTATTTGGAATGATGTGGCCTTGTGTTGAAAGCTTTGCACCAAAGTGGCTATTCATAGATGAACATTTGCAGGTGTTTTAAAGATTTAAAATATGGCTTTGAGAACGCTAAAAAAGTGGTCTAAGTCGGTTTTCAAGGTCTGGCCGCAGGTCCAGCAGGTGATTTTCAGCCGTTGGTAACGCCATGCACAGACCCTCCATCATTTTGTGCCTGCTGTCAGTGAAAGGCTGCACACTGTGCCCTGACAAGACAGAGAACATTCATAAAGTTCCTGCAACGTCTCAGCAACCTTGACAGAACGTGGTGTGTGTGTATGTGTGTGGGGTTTTTTTTCTACCTCCAAACTTATCTCCAGAGGCAGGAGTTGGGGGGAGTTCTGCTGTTCACAAGTACCCTAAGAGCACCTGCCACATTCACGGCGCAAAGACGTCAATAAATCTGGCCACTAATGTACCGCAGAATCTTTTTCTCTCACTCTCTCTCTTCCTCTGCTTCTAATATTAATGAATGCCAGCTGAATGCTGCCATGGGCAAAGATAGAAACATGTTCTTTCCACTATGCTAACATGAACAAGGTTATAGCTTCTTCCTCATTCTGAGTGGAATTGGAAAATAGCACACTTGGCTAGCAAAGATTCATTGTAGGGCTATGGGTAAGCATTAGCCAAGTGTTAGACAGGAATTAATGGATATCCTTTCAGGATGGCTATTATTGAAAGCGGAGCCAATGAACTACCCAGTACCAGGCAAGTAATTCTCTAAGCTGATTGATGAAATTGGTTAAAAATAATGGGTTAAACTAGTGTAAAAATAAAAGTTTCTCCCAGTTCTACCTAGTATGAGAGGAATGAAGTGGGTTTACGACACATGAAACCTTGAGGTTATTTTTAGAGGCCTCCCTCCCCTTGCAACTCAGCAGTTGTAGCAATGAAAGAAAGTCTTGATTCTGTATTCTTCCCCCAAAGAAATTGTGATAATGAGGCTTCACCAGCGACCATGTGCCCATTAATATTTGATGCATCTGAACACACACACACACACACAGAGTCACAGCCATTCTCTTAAAAATACTATACACAACATATACAATTTAGGAGAATCTCAAAGCTGTCACATATGTCGTGTAGTTTCTGTGTGTGTTGTTCAGTCTTCTTAATGCTTCTCGTTGCTCATTTCCCGCCACTCTACCTTTCTTTAAGAAGCAACATCAAATCATCAGGGAGAGTGTGTGTCTTGATATACTTGGCCTATATCCTGTTGTGATAGTCACATGGCTTCTCTCAGACAGCAGTCATTTGTTACTGTCCTTTTAATCATGCTAATGCAACCCATCTCTCTACTCTCTGCTCACAGAAGCCAACCAAATTCTCACACACACATTGACGTGAGCACACACTCACATGCACACAGACATTAAAGAAAAATAGAGAAAGAATGGGATGCCCAGAGTTCCCTAAGGCATATGAATATCTTAAGTGAAGAATTCTATAACTCTGTATCTTTGCGTGCCTGTAGGCACACTTTACACACAGTTGTACACGTATTCACATGAATGGACATACACATTCATGCACACACAGCAAACATAGGAAGAATAGAAAACGAAGATGCTACACTATTGAATCAAATTAAGTGGTAATTTTGTAGCACCAGAGCGCTGCCACTGTCTTTTTCTCTACTCCGTTTTCTCGAGTGCTGCACTTTATTAGTATTCTGCTCAGACACTACTCCGCTTTCTTCTCCTTCTCTCCAGCACTCCCATAGCCTCTCTCTCTCCTCCTGGGAGTTGAGCCCAGTGCATGTTAAGTGATAGGGCTTCAGAGTCTTACCGGCAGGGGTGTGGGTGCCACATAGTGTGCTGTGTAGGAGCCGCGTATCTGGGGAAGAGAGGAGAGGGTCCCTTTTAGTAAATCCACCCACCCGTGTAAAAATGATCAATCTCATGAATTTGCCAATAGGGAGTCATTGGCCGATCAGCAGAGACATAGGCAGATAATGAGAGAAATGGGGGTTGGGAGGGAAGGTAAAAAGAGCGAGGAAAGAGATGGGGGGAGAGAAAGAGTGATTATAGCGGCAACAAGGAAGGAAATATTCAAAGGTATTGAAGGAAAAAAATGTAGAAAGATTGAGTGAGCGTGAGAGAACGGATTAGTGAAGACAAAAGAGCAGGTGAGCCTTGATAGACAGACAGAGAGAATGTGAACATCAATGTCTGCTCAGATAGGAAAGAGAGAAGATGGGAAGGGAGGGAGCGAATGGCGAGAGAAGAGAGAAATGGGCCATGTTTTTTTCTCTTTCACGCTTTGTGTCCCCCGTCTGAAAGCCAGCAGCCCGTTTTGGCGCCAGTGGAGCAAGGTACATGTTTGGGGTTCTTTTTGTCAAGCGTGAGCAGGTCCCGGTGAGGTAGTGACAAGAGCGAGAGAGAGAGGGAGAGAGAGAGAAGGTATGGGGGGGCTAGTGTTAAGGCGACTGAAAAAATGCCTGTCCTAAATTCAGGGCCTGGTACAGCCTAAGGGTGATTCCTACACTACCAGGCAGTGTGGTATGTAAATGTCATAGGACTCAACAGAGCGAGAGGCTGTCTTTCTCTGTTCGTTTGACAGGACATGACAGGACAGGGGGTGCATCTCTCGCTTGTGTTGGTGTCAACATGAACACATTGGGTTTGACATAGATGAGTGGGGCTGCACTTACCGTAGATGCAACTTGGAACCTGTAAAAGTGATATGAGATGGATTTGTATCAAATGTAATTGATAAAATATTATATGCAGACAGCCCTTTTCTCTTATTTTTTGTACTTTTTGAAAGTGGCTCTTCTTCATAGTTTGGTCTAGATTCCAATCTTAACACTACAATTTTATCTCAGACAATGAGTGCTTCAAACTTTGTGGTGACAGAAGTCCCCTTTTCCAGTTTCAAAATGAGGCCCATAAAAAAATGGATTTCTGAGTTTGGGGAGGATTAACTTCACTGGCCTGCAGCCATGACCTCAAACCCCATCCAACACCTTTAGGATGAACTGGAACAGCGACAGCAAGCCACATGGTATCATCCAGCATCAGTGCTTAACCCAGCTAATACTCTTGTGGCTAAATGGGACCAAATCCCTGCAGCCAGATTCAAAAATATTGTGGAAAGCCTTCTGGGGAAAAGTGTTGGTTGTTGTAGCAACATATTGACGCCTATGAGATGCACATGTCACATATGGGTGTGAGACTTTGATATTTACAAATTTATCAAATTCAGATGTCAGTATACTTTGGTGTATTTCATTTGGAGTTTGACTAATCTACCCTTCTACCGCTTAAAGTTCATGAGGGTGAAACTCTTGCGTCATCTCAAACCTTAAGCATGCTCTTCATACTCCACAGGTACAGACATTCAGCAACACAAACAGGAGCTCTCTTAAATCCACTGCACATGTCCACTAACAATTCTGTGAATAAAGCTGACATTATTCAGCTGGAGTCTGAATAAGTGTGCATGCAGCGTGTGTGACCTTAAAGAGGGGAGGTTTGGAGAATCGCAGCATAAGGAGAAGAAAGTGAATAATTCTTTAAAGTGTAGCCTGAGGCACATTAGCATGTGCGCTAGCTACAGCAGCGCGTGGCTTTTTCTTTTTTTCCTTCTTTTTTTTTTTTCCCTCTACAGCGCTTTTAGCACACCCCGTTTGTCAGAGGGAGGCATCATCCTTTATCGGCACATTTCATGTTTCCCAGAGGACTCTGTGAAGCGGGTGATATTATTGAGGAGCGCTGAGTCTTATTAAATTCCCAAGCATATTACCAGTCTCTCTCTTTTGCGTACACACTTGCATCTCTCGCACTCTCTCTACCACTAACTGATTATGTTTCTCTCTCTCTTAATTTGGTTGCACACTCTACTATAGCTCAACGAGCTGCCCCCTCTCACCCCATTCCTCTCTCAAGAGGAAACAAAGGAAGTAAATACATATTATTACTTTTTTCCCCCAAATGACACTCATCAGGTACTAACTCTGCCCTTCCATAGCCCTAGACACTCATATGACTGACTCCATCACTGTGTATGTTAGAGTCTCATCTGTTCCTTCCTATTCTTGGTGATTTCTTTTCATCAAAGGACAGAGACAATGCTAATCTTTCAACCACTGAACTGGATAGAAAGCAAATTCTCTGTCAGCTATGGTAGGATTAAGTTGGGAGTCATCAAAAGGATTTTTAGCCTCGTTTCACTCTGACTTTTCCCTCATAGAAAGTGATAAATCCACTACTATTAGTTTAATATCATTTCACAATGACTACAACTTCTTTCTTGAAAGCTTTCCTCACTATAAGCGTGTTAATGGCACCCAAAATGAGTTGCAGGCTTGTGTCTGTGCTCTCCACATGACAATAGAATGTACTAGTATGTTCAGTAATGGTTGATAATGAGGGTGAAGGGAGCGTACATCTTCGCTGCCCCTCAAGGGAGATGAAACTTCGAGGTTCTCCATCTCCTTACATACTATTTTCTTATAGGCTAAGGGAGTGAGTGCGACTTTGCACCCGGCATATTTATCAAGCATGGCTTTTGCCGTTTTTTATGATGCTGACACGGATGGTGATGCCTCTGTCTTCCTTGCTGCAAGGGAAGCCTATTTACATATGACCTTGCATGCAGCAATTGGTGGAACAGGGATTCACAGAGTTTTATTTTGCTGGAATGATGTGCTTTTAGCTTGGATGTGACAGCAGAATATGAATATGAAAATATGAAAAGAGCAGTTGAGTCAGCGCGGGTCGTGATATTCATGAGGATTAGACATAATGTGTTTACTAGTTTGGGTGCCGACTGTACTGCATAATATGTTGATGGACTGTACAGTATGTGTGGGCTGTTTAAAAGTACATATGTGTCTTATTTTACACACACACACAATGTTTTTAAGGATAAATGATAAGCTGTCAGTAGATACCAGGATGGTTTCAAGATTTGTTTATGTCAATATTGGGAAATTAATAATTGTGCTTCAATGGGGCACAGTTCACATTTCCATTTCATTTTATGTACTACAGTGAGAGATACTAAACAGTGGTGTGTATGTGCGAGGCCACACATGTGAGTCAGTGCTGAAGGTGTGTATCGTGGGGATAGCACACATACAGTAGTAAAGGCCCTTGAGGAATACTACTGTCTATGAACCATGGCACAATACCCTGTCTGCATCCCTCATACATAAGCCATGCTGCATTCATTCAGAGAAAAAGCTAGAGATATATCAGCTTTAAGAACTTCATCCCAGTTGTATGTGAGATTTTGTGTGTGTGCTGTCAAGACTGCGTGATGCTATGAAAATTTGATGCAGAAAATATCCTGTCGGCGCTGCATTTTTAATGAGGACAGCGCAGATGCAGGAATTATCATCGAAGCACTCCCTCTAGCCCTCAGTACCACGTCACGCACAACACCCAACAGCTTTACACCTTGAGGCTGAACTCTGTTCTTGTCTGGATCAGCTTTTAAGTTTTTCAGTCATTTGTAGAAAAGTTCTATTTGTCTCTTAAAACATTGTCTGCGAGCACTGACAACTGATAGGAAGCATCACACAGTATACAAACACTTGATTGCGGGTCAGACTATTGGTGTCTGGTGTATATTTTCTGTTTTCTTTTAGGAAAATGTGTCTGGCCTTTGGAGCTTTATTGCCCTAATCTGTAGTCCAGCCGGCACTTCTCCCCATGGTGATTGATATTTAGAGACATCGGTGGGACAAAAACAGTTTGAGTTCTGACGCTCATGAAAGACCCATCAGCTCCATCGTCGATCAATGTGAATAAATATTTCCCACAACCCAGAAGCATTAGAATCAAGGACGGGAAAAAAAAGGCAGACAGAGGAAAAAGGAAAAATCAATTGGTCGAGAGCTTTGCTAAAAAGGGGGTGGGGAGGTGGTGAAGGGGTAGAGGGGGAATAAGGGGGAGAAAATAGGCCTGTCAAGCTGGGTGAATAATGAAGCATGTTTTCTGTGCTTCAAAGGCAAAGGAGAAAAGGCACAGTGAAGTTATGCTACATACTCAGTGTCATCTAATGTCAAATTAATTTGAGTATCTTATAAGCCAGAAATGCGGTACAGAGCGGAGACGTGAATGTGGGGGTTTGTGAACTCTCAAGTATTAATTTACAATCTTCAAGTGTCTCTTTAGGGTGTTATCAGTATTTGTACAAAATATCAGTAGGCATTCTGTATAGTATTGCTGATCAATGCCAGTGTACTCCCCGGTTTGGTTTGGTTGCTGAGAATTGAATCTTCTGAACAGGCAAACTAATCCGGCTTTGCGTATGTGCTGGAGCTTCTCCCTTGCTCCAGCCCATAGCCAAATTCCCCTTGAAGTAGCTACGGTATACCCTGCATCATGATTGTTCTTCAGAACACAAGTTAACATAACTGCAGCATTTGAAAGGGTTGTCTTACACTGTATCAATGAGGCAGTTTTACCAACAACTTTTTTACCTTGAACAACCTATTTTATGATTTAGCTAGATGTGTGGAATAGCTGTAATTTATTAGTGTTGCAACATAACATACATATCACCTAACAAAAGATACAATAGTCAAGTTGCACATTGTTTTTCTAGCGGTGCATCAATTTCATAACAGATGAAATAGACCTACATAAATGAAACAGTGGCATGCTTCCTTAATATATGACTGCTTGCTTAAGTATTGTTGCACCACTTTATATGAATCAGGACTTCAAAGAGCCACTAGGTAGTTGCACTAATAGTTATTATATGAACATTCGGCTGAGTCGACACATTTTCCAGTGTTGTAGTTCCTTGAGCTTCCACTAGATGCTAATAAAGAGTCCTGTTATATTGATTTCACTTTTAAGCTATCCAAAACAGAGTGACCCCATGTTCTGTCAAAGTAGAAATAGTAATTAAAGTCTACATTAGGCCGTAAATGGTGCACGCATATTTTTCACAGAAAAGCTTAATGACGGGGTCTTAATGACCTCATATGTAATCTGGATCTCATAGAAGAGGCTGACACACTTGCTGTAATTTTAAACATTAAGTCCGGCCACGTACTGCATTTCGCTGAAAACTGACTTCATCTCTACTACAGTGATGCCATTTATGTCGTATACCCAACAATATTCAACAAAATGTTAGAGTGGCTGAGTGTCCATACTAGTTGCTCCCCAGTTGCTTCCGAACTGCTCTAACCTCTCTGACCCACAATATGATTCTCTTTCACCTTGTTGATCTTGCGCACTCATTCCATTCATTATTTTTTATGGGGGATCTCTTTGGTTTAAACGGACTCATTTTGTCAGTGGGAATCAGAGCAAGGAAACTGAAGAATGAGAAACGGGCAAGGCTGTTGCTGCTTTGATCCCGCCGACAAGCAGCGTGAAAAGTGCATTTCATAAAGGATGTTTGCCTGTGATGAGCCCGCCAGAGTGACAAATTGGGCCCCTGGTGCTTTAAATAATACTCTGTGTATGTCTCCAGCCATGGCGCTGTAGTTCTATATTGCTAAACTGGTCTGTTAAGACGGGTGTGCGTTGTAGGTTGAAAAAGGGTCATGGGTAGTGACTCAAATCCAGAGCAGATTTCACTTCCAATCATCTCCCTTTCTTGTTCATCCGTGTGATACATGCGAATGTTAATAGGAAACTTGCTTTCAAGTGTCCACTCGCATTCAAATCTAGACTCAGAGCTTCAAGGATAGGAGGCGACTTTTGAGTGATGAATGAAAAGAGCCTTGTTGTCTGCCTGTGGCGTTTGTTGCTGGAAACAGAATCATGCACTGATGAATGTTTAAGATGTGCTGATGTGTTGATGTGGTGTGCCACTGCCGCTGACACCCCCTTAGCTGGTGAAGTGAAGCGAGGAAGAGATGGTAAAAATGTTCAAATGGGCTTTGTGCTTCCTCACACTGTATAATTTGACCCAGCAAGCAAAACCTTTTAGTGATAAGAAGAGGAAGTGGTTTATGTGTAAGCTATAACTTAGTATATGATCTTATAAATCAAGAGTGTGAGTCACATTACAAAGAAACACAATGTGCAGATCATACACTGTGCAGATTTCTCAAATGACAGGTGTCAGTGGGGTCTCATTAATTAGAAATCCTCTTCGTGTTATAAACGTTCAGCTGCAGATGGTCGTCCTTGCATCACGGTGCAGACCTCACCACCAGACATCTCTGCCTCTCTCTCATGGATGAATCCCAAAATGGTGGAATCATCAGAGAAAATCTGGACTCGGCATGAGCCACTGTTGAGTCTCAAGTTAAAGATACAGAGTGAATAGGCAAGGTGACAGCACAGTGCCTCTCTGCAGCAAATCCAATATACTGCTCCAGGAGGGAACAAACTGCGGCCTATCTGTGAGATAGTCTATAATCCAGGACACCTTGGCGTTATCAGGCTGTATCGCTCTGAGCTTCTGCCTGAGCAAGAGTGGCTGGATAGTGTTTAAGGCACTTGAGAAATCAAAGATCTCGATTTTCACCAAGCACAACCCTCTCCTAGTGAGAACAAGCCAGATATGTGATGACATTTTTCCATCCTACACTATATCTGGACATGTTTTGGGGCATATGACTAGTATGCAAATTAGTGTGATCAAGACAGCTCCATCAGATGTCTGCCATAGTGTAGGATGAGGCCGTCATGCTGTCATTGAAGTCTTTGCTTTCATTCTTGAACACTCAAACACTGTGGGAGGTTTTACACAGCAGAGGCACCCTGGCCAGACTTAAGGATACATTAAAGAGGTGCTGGAGAACCTGTTTGCTGACTGGCACATCCTTTTAGCACTTTCATCAGCACTGCTCTGTGCAAAGGCATTGATGCAGTTTGTTTTCAACCCTCCCAGTAGGTGTTCCATCTGTCCTTAAGGGAAAATTCTCTAAAAACTGTCTGATTACTCGTTTGGTTACCCTGATTATTACAGTGTAAAGATGTGACTGGGAGTGTTGTTAAATCCCAATATCTTACCAATTAAGTTTGTGTGAGTTTTTAAGTTTCAGAGATAGGGCAGACAGGAATGATGACCACAGCTGCAGGTTTATAACCCAGAGGGCAGACAGAGTTTTTCTTTAGTTTTACTGTAGTTGAAGGCAGTACTGGGACTGTTGCAACAGGTGTCCATTTAGGCAGCTTTTTGTAGAGAATTAGAATTGGGCATTATTTTCATGTCAATAATGTTAATAGCTTCCAGAAAATTAATCTCAATGCAATAGCATATCATTTCTTCACCTAATTCAACTTGTTGGCTGTTTCCCTCAAGGTTTAGAAGTACAACAAAAGACAGTGTCATGTTTTTGTTTTTTTTTTAACCATCTGAAACACTATGACAAATCCCTTTGGAAAACACGGGATCCGGAAACTTTGCCTCCTCAGCCCCAAAGTGGAGCTCTGTGTGCCCATTTTATAAGCCTACACACTAAAAAACAGAAAGCCTGTCCCTTGAGGTCAGCATAATTACCCCCCGCCACATTTTCAACACTAACTTTCCATTAAGGTCATGACTCACCATGCCCATCTCACTTTGGCCTATGTGCTAGCAGCTGCGAGCTAATTGCCACAGGAAGGCAAACACGATTGATAGTGGGTTTTATTTGACTGACTTACAAGCTAACTAACTAGCCCACCACAGATAACTACTTATTACAAGTGGAACCTTTGTTTTAGATATTAGGTGCTGAGAGAACAGATTTTATATTTGGGCAACCTTTTATTTATTTTCATTTTATTGTGTTGCCAACATAAAATAAGTAGTTGGTTATGAAACATAATTTATGCTATGTAGGTCATACATAGTTTTTCTGGTAAACAGGACACATAATGAAATTCTCATGCAAATTTGCTGCTAGTATTGTGTCTATGCCAAGTGGTGCAGTGGTTTAGAGTTAAAGCTTCATATGCTCCTTAGGGGTGAACATGTGCTGAATATGAGCTATGATCTGTGCAGTCACCATTCTTTTGAACCACATCAGATTTAAATAGTAAATAGTTTGTGAATTGCTGAAGTCATCTTTGCAACTGTATCCCCTGCACCACTGTGGACCTATAGTGTGACCATACAATCCCATGCTTTAGATATTTGCTA
>JANJYP010000001.1:0-16323 GCA_024605115.1 Rastrelliger brachysoma | reverse complement strand
AGCTAAAAACAAACTTGCCCTCCTACTGATAGCTCCACACACTAACACATCCAGGCACTCTCTCAGGGGGTTCACAGACAGCATACTGTCTCTCTTTCAGAAAGCATACTGGAAAATGTATGAAATGACTAAGAGAAGCAGACGAGGCACGTTCAGGGAAAAGTGGCTGCGGCAAACAAAACAAGTTGGTAGTAATATTAACATCCTGGAATCTATTGAACATCACAAACATGGCGCAGAACTGTATCCAAGATCTTTTTTAATGGCAATCAGCTGTTTTAGGTCAAGCATGCAAGCATCTGAAAGAGATCACTGTTTTTTTTTTTACTTTGACAGATCGGGTTTATCATTTACACAGTGTCGCTGGGAGACAATAACGCCTTTTGTTCGGATGATGAGTGAAAACCTCGTCTCTAAAGGGGTGGGGGTGGTGGTGGGGGGGTTGCTGTGATTAGCCCTAATAATCCTGCAAGATGAACAGAAGAGGCTGATAGTGATAATTAGCCTCTTGATAAGAGCAAGGGAGCATTAGCAAAGCGTTAAGATATTTGGTTAATTAATTTGCCCCGATGTTACGAACAAAAAATGCCCCGCGCCTTACTCGCGAGGTGCTTCCTGCATCATTTTGATAAAAGATGTTTTTTTTTCCGCTTTTTTTTTTTTTTTTGCATTTAGTTTTAAAAACAGATCTTTTGCCTCCATCCCTTCTTTTTCTCAGCTGCTGACCAGATGAAATCTTCACCGTCTATCTCCTTTTCCCTCCCTCGGGTGATGTCAAAGATTTCTTTCTTTCGTTTTTTTCCGTCTTCTTACTCCTACTACCCCCGCTTTCTTCTTTTTCCTTTAACTTTTTCTCCAGGGCAGTTTTGTCCTGACATTGCACAGCCTTCAAATTCAATAACAGCCAGGTTTCTATCTTGGAAAAAAAAAAAGAAATGACATTTGTTCTAGGATGGAGTCTCATTTACAGACAGAGGGCTCATTTTATAGAAGCGGGTGAATTTGATTTTTGAAATTGAAACAAGAACTTTTATTATGTATGTCTGTGGCGCATTAATGTTTCCAATCATTACCTGCATCATGGCGGGGCAGCAGTGGAGTATCGAGGTAAAACAAAGAGATGCGGCTTGTTAAGGGTTCAGTATGCTTTCGATGAATTAGGTGATATGGCGCGATGTCGGGTGGATAAAAACGCCCTGGAAGATGTTGCATTCGGTTGTACACACACACACACACACACACACACACACACTCACAAACCTCCCCCCACAAGTGTTGGAAGTAGTTGAGTCAGGAGTGGGAAAAAGAAACCTTGACATAGAGGTTTCATACAGTCTATTGCTTTCTCACGCCACCTGGCAATTTTATGCGTCAAGCAATAATGATTATCTGATTGCGCGTTTTTGGAAAACGGCGAAAATTGTTGGGTTTCAGCCTCTGGATTATGATGTCAGAGGTTGTTCTAGATGCAGTTGAAGTAGTAGTCAGAAGATCTACTTGAATTTAACAAGACATGGACATTTGTCGTATATGAGTCTTTGAAGAAGCACTCTAAGGCAGCTATTCAGAATCTTGACAGGATCATCCAAAACGTAAGGAATTCACCCTACTGCTTGTCCAAAGTTGTTTTATATTGACCTTTTAGTCTTGTCAGCTCACCTGCCGTCACCTAGACGCGCGAATCGTCCTTCACGGGGTGCAGAAGGAGATGCTTTAATATAGAATTTGTCTCTCAGCACTACCTGCCTCCGCTCTTTGTCCTCACCACCAACCCAAGTGACAAGTGATGAGTTATTGCCTCCGTCTCCTCGTGTCAACACACACACAAAAAAGGCACGAGAGCTACCCTCTGATAGTCATTATGTTCGGGTAGCAGTTATTGTCAGCCGAGCCGTGTGAGGAGAAAAAGATACATGGAGGGAAAATTGAGATGATTGAAACGTCTGGCAGATTATTTCTGTCACAAGTTCTGTGTGTGTGTCAAGTATCCACTCCAAGCTGCCACTCACGTCTTGTCTGTATGTTCTCTCGGCGCCAGACTTTAATTGTAGCCCAACCCTGATGCTGAAAAAGCGTTACCTGTCGTTTTCCATCAAGCGTGCGCGACGAGTAATTGACTTGATGAAATATTACTTGCAAAAGAAAAAAACAGCAGTCGCAGTGCTTTACATGTGTAATTAAGTTAGGTGGGATTTTTTTTTCACCCCGTGTAATGACTTCTAAAAGTGGTTTAAGTTGAAGTGGTGATTTTAAAAAAAAACTGACCTATACCTTTATATACTTAAAATACCTAAAATAATTCTTTTCCAGCTCTTCAGGTGTTAGCTGAATCAAACACAACTCTTTAGTTGCCGTGGGAATGAGCATGACACTTTTTAGGAAGTCTTTCGTGGACTGTGGATGTCCAATTTTTGGGTTTAGGCTGTCAGTTGTCGGAAGACTAGCTGCCATTCGCCTGCCGGAACTGACAGCCAGCACTCCAATAAGAAACTCCTGATGAGCTGTTTGTGATGCTACGCTCTTCAAGGCATCCGTCATTCCAAATCAGCGTCCTGAGTCCAAACTGACAGGGAGAATGGAAGTGAATTCTCCACAGGAGAGCTCAAGTCGAGGGATATCTGACCACTAACGCGCCCCGAACAACAGCAGGGAGCAGACATGATTTGATAATCTTAATTCAAAGTTGAAGCTCAGACTGTTGCCTCCTTATCAGTGAATATCAAAGGGTCAATCCATTACATGAATAAAAGCTAATGAGACGGCACAATTTCAGAATCCAAGACTCTGACCCTCCTTGCGGTAAGAGACTATTTGTGAGTGGTGGTGGTTGTGTTTTTGAATTTCAAATGGTGAAAAATCAGAACCATTATGCAGGAAAAATGCAATATCTTGCAAACTAGTTATTTGCTGGCTTTGTTAGAGTGCTTACATGAAGTAAATGAACTACAGTGGAAAGTGCTGCCTCACGCAATCATCCATTGGGCTTATACATGCTTACTTGAGGGTAAATTATAATCATTGAAACCTGCCAAATGTGTAATTTTTTAGTTCAAAATTCTAGTGCAAAAGTGTACATTGTTAGAAGTGACATTCCCTGGTGATTGTAATCTATCCCTATTCAAACACAACATTACACCAACATTTATGCACCATTTTGTCGAAAGTTGTGTTGTAAGGAGTCCCAAAACTGACAAAACACATGTAAATCATACTTGTAATATGAGTCAAAATTATAACTGAAAAGGCCAATTTATAATTTAAAAGGGGTTAAATAATTCAAATATTTATTTTCTGTCTCTATAAAGAGTTATCATTTTTATACTTTCCTTTAACCTCCAGTCAGTTCAGTTTGACTTTATATTTCTTCTTACACGCCATTTTAAATTATTTATTTATATTATTTTTATAATGATACTGAGTTATATTTTAGATTTGTGTGATAACCTTTTTTTGAGAGTTTTGGGGTCCATAATACAAACCTTCCTGGTTATTTGTCTAAATTCAGACCTAATAATTATAAAAATATAACATAGGCTGTACATATTTTTACATATTACTCTGGTGACTGCAGTAAATTTAACATCCCACACAAATGTGTTTTTATTGTGCCTGGTCTCTAAACACTAACATAGCTGTGTGAATTGGGTTTAAGTGAAGTCTTTCATATGTAACAAGCTGGATTCCTGCTGTCTCCCTGTCTCCGACACTGCAGATACTTCATTTCATTCACTTTCATAAATGTGTCAAAATGGCCACAAGGGAAATAGACATACATCAAGGCGCTGTTTGTCACAGGGAGAACATGGTGGCAGAAGCTAATATTTTTCTCTGATTATGATGAAAAAAGGCGTGTTGTTATGACTGTGTTGAACAGAGAACACCGACTTTGTAAACCCCTGCATTAAGGTGCTGTTTGAGCCCCAAAAGCTTGAGCAACAGAGAAGGCCCCACACTGAGAACAGCTGAATCTTGTTACTGCACAGGCTTCCTGGTAAATTAACCCATCTCCTGGATAGAAACACTTGAACTGAACTATCACCGTACTTTGATGAGTCGAAGCAAGAAAACACAGCGTGCATGGAAACATAGTCATTTGTAGTGTTTGGCTTTCAGTATGTCATCAAGTCAGGTCTGTAGAGGGCTACATTGCTAAAATTGTTGTAGATTCAGTTAAGGCATGTTTTCTGTCCTTCATGGTTACCGTGAAAGCTGGAGGTAGATTCAACAAGGATGAAGGGAAAACTTGCTTTTATTTTATTGATGAAATCTTACCTTGGCAGGTCACTGAAGACTAAATTAGGAGAGCACGAAATAAATGGCCTGGCATTTCAGTGGCTTCAACCCCATATATCTTTGCTACCGTTTGCTTGCTTGTTTGTTTGGACGTTACAGATATATCTGGTTATCAGCTTCGCTTCAGTTGTCTCACAGCCAAGCCATCAGCGCCAGAGACACATTATCGCTCTTTCTGGCTCATAATAAACTGAAACACCTGCCCGGACCTTTGTTTGGTATTAACAGGCCGAGACCAAATGATCAAATATGACCTTTCGTCTGCTGTACAGGAATTGCACTACCCGATGGGGACGTGGACAAAAGCCATGTCTGTGAGAAGCGCCACCAGGTGCATAAGCTAATGCTCAGTCTCTCAAAAGTGTGAATATTATTCCTAATTTTTTTTTCAGTCTGTGCATCCAAGGTCACCATCTGCTGTCCTCGTTCCTGTAACAAACCAAACCTGAATGAATGGGAGTCATGAAAAAGAGGATCAATTCGTTTTCGAGAGCGCGGTGATGGCTGTTGGAGAAAGCTGGCGTTGTGTTTATAAAATAAACATGGATTTTATCTGTGAGGTTATTAAGTCCAAGGCTACATACCTCCTCCTCCCAACACCCACCTTTACCACCACCACCACTTGATGGCACACAACAGCCCTGTGGTTGTGATTATTTTTCTGCCTAGCTATTGACACTCAATTACCTTGTGATCTTCCTGGAATAGAAGCCACTCAATCTGTAAATTTCTGTTTCTAGAGTGTTGAATGAGTGTGCTGCAAACCAATCGGTTGGGTAAACGACCCTCGCGTCTCAAAGAGTGTGTGAAATGATTTATTGTTGTCTGCTAAACAGTGTTTGCAGATAAATCAGAATGAAACTGCTGATCTGTATGACCTTTTTCTTAATCACAGTTTACTATGCTACATATCTTTGCACGTTAGCTAACGCGTGTTGGTGCTGAGCTAAAATTACGCTTTAAACCCAAGTTTCCAAAGCCAGTATTTCATAAGCCAGATAATATGTTAAAACGGCTCATTAAATAGACATGTTTGTATCCAGCTTATGTCATATCTTTATGGTGAGGGATGGTTGTATAAAATTGGATTGGATAACACGGCTAACATGATATCTACCACAGTTTTGGACTCTTTAACGTCAGCACTCTTACGATTGTTTGCAGTTGGTTTATAGTACAGATTTATTGTTGTCTCCTAAACAATGTTTTCAGATAAAAAGGAATATAATGACTGATCTTTATGGGCTTTTTCTCAATCACACTTTGCTTTTCTACATATCTTTGCACGTAAGCTAAGGTGTGTTAGCGCTGAGCTAAAACCACATATTAAATCCAAGTTTTGTAAGCCAGGTAGTATTTCAACACAGTTCGTTAAAAGGATGCCTGTCTGTCCAGCCTATGTCATATCTTTATTTTGAATTACGTTTAGTAGCTTTATTGTTATTACACTGAGAGTCAGACAATTGTATAAAATTGGATTGGATAGTGTGGCTAACATATTTTCCGCCGTTTTGTAGTCTTTAATGTTAGCTCTTCTAAGATGGTTAACAGTTGGGTAATTGCACAGTTTCATAGTCTGAGTTCACGTTGGATGTTTTTGTCAAATGGCCAAAATAATTATGTACTTTAAGGATAAAACACATAAAAACCATGTAAAACGTAAAACAAAAAGTTTAATGAGCATGAACTTGCTAACTCGCCAGAAACTGGACTTGCATTATGATTTTTATTCTCTTGGTTTTTACATTTTATTTTATTCATATACTACTTAACTCAAAATCTGATACCAGAATTAATATTTAAAAATAAACATATTGTAGGCTGTCAAAATAAATGTATAGAATGCTGTAGGTAATGTGCTGCTCTTCGGTTTTCAAACCTCACCAGAGATTCTGTCTTTTCACTTTCTGCTCAAACTCATCTTTGAATCATCTCAAAAACTTGTTTTCCTGTTTATTCTGAACTTAAGTCTAGGTCGAGCTCATCTGAGGGACTGCGGCTTACTTTTCTATGTATCTGTGCTGCCCGAGCTGCAGGATTTTAAGATAAAATATCACCTTACATCCACAAACCAATCAGTTGAACAAGCTGTGGCTAATTCAGCTTATAAATAATGTTCATGTCTTAATGACGTACATGCAATAATAACTCCACTCATGGAAAAAAAAAAAGGGGGGGGGGTGAGAGATTGCATTGAATATTAGTATTTCTCCTTCTAATTTCAAAGATTAATGCTTGGATTGATAACAAAACGTTAACTAAGCCCTTACTGACACTTTGCTTCCTTAGAAAAACAAAAAAGGACCTAATTTGCTTTGGGCAGGAACTTTTCACCAGCAGTAATAAAGTTTTTGAATCAAATACCAAATAACACTTGAAATTAAATATCAAATAGTCTACCACTTAAGTCTTTTTAAATTCTGTGACTGTTCGGACCATTTAAACTATAAATACTAACCGTCTCGCCTACTCCACTGCTGCTGTTGTTAGTCAAGTACAGCTTCAGTTAAATGTTGCCAGATCATCGGGTTGAGTACACCCCCCACTACCACTACCACCACCACCACCACCACATATCCTGCTCTTTCACTTTCACTGCTTACATTACATTGAGTTAAAATGAATAGATTGTGTAAATTTGCAGGGACAGTCCGGCTCCACTGTAATATTAATAGAGACATGCACCTACCTTCCGTACCCGGTTCCACGCCCGTGACTACGTGTGACATTTAACCTTATTAATGTCTCCTAAGGCACAAACATAATTAAGGATAAAGACTTTTGACTGAAGCTTTAAGGTATTTAACAGCAGGTGATCTCTTTCAGGTGCTTACGCTTGAGCTTAAATGACTGAACTCTAAATGATCCACAGAGGCAATTTTAAACGATTTGGATGGTACAAATCCCCATGACTCACTGGTCAAATCTCCTCCACTCACAGCATTATAGTACTGTAAAGGGCTTTTTTTTCCTTTTTTCTCCTCTGACAGCTCCCTAACAGCCGGCTAAGGACATTTTTTTTTTTTTTTTTTTTTACAGAATTTCTATACAAGGGGAGAAAAGTGGATATTTATAAATGGCCATCGTTTTTACACACTGGATTAAAACTTATTTCTCTTTTCGAGATGGTCGTGGACACAGTCTACATTAGGATGATGGATTTGATTGCTTCATATGAACAAAACTTTGTATAGGTTTTCACTGGAGTATTTAAGATGTATGTATGGGTGCTTCACATGAGGCAGATCGACTTTACATTCCAGTTCGATTTGATTTGAATCTGTATCTAAATGATTTCTATAGTTAAGCCCCGCTATATGTGCATGTAGCAGGAAATTCAAGAAGAAAAAAACTGCCTGATAGAGCTTGAAATCTGGTTCTTTGAGTACTTTGCTGCAAAGTCCCAAACTTAAATCTCATTCTAATGTCTCCTTGGGGCACCCATACTGAATTTTTATGTGCATGAAACTGCTAGATGGAGATGAGGTTTTTTGCCATTACTGAAAAAAGGCGGTTATAATGGTTGACCTCCTCTCTGTCTTTGTATCTATTTGCTTTGTATTGTCTTTGTTCCAGATTCATTTCCATGTGTTGTTGTTCTTTTTTTTTTTTTTTTTTTTTTTTTTTTTACATGTGTGTGTTCATTACAACCTAGGCGATGTGATAACGCAATTGTTGCATTGCCCTGGCAGCCATTTTTACATCTCTCTCAGAACTGTCTCTGCTCAATGCGAGTCGGAGGTTTTGCGGTCGTCGGGCTTTGGAAATTCGTTATTGTTGCATTTTTTGTGAAATCTCGCACTGGGCTGGGCCTAATCAACTGTTTTTATTGTCGTGTGTCAAGAGGATTATTATTGTATACAGTATGTGAAAAAAAAAAAAAGTTTTTATTTCTCTTGACGATTATAATGGGTTTTAACCTGTGGAAAAAAACAAAAAACAAAGGAAAAAGCTCAAAAAGAGATAAGACCAAATAAAATGTAACACTCCTGAGTTGGTTGTGGTCTCATTCATATTTTAGTGGGAAATGAGGAACAAGAGTATTTGGTGAGTCAACCTAGAAGCTTTCATGATTTATCAATTGTTCCTTTAGTCATAATTGTTTCTTTTCACCAGTTAAGCGCATTCATTGTATCAGTGTTTGTTATTATTACAATACTATTATTTTAAGATTCTTAGGTTTTGTAGGTCTATTATAATTTTTTATTATATCTGCATAATGGTTGTTCTGGCATAATAGCCTATTTGTGCCTATGTGACAAGTCAAAATAATGACACTACTGTATTGTATTGAGATATTAGGTCAAAAAGGTCATTACTTTGAATTACAAAGATGTTATTTTGAGATATTGATTTATTAGTTTGAGAATTTTATTATTTCTCAGTTATTTTGTGAAGGTTTTTCGGTTATTTTGAGTATTTCTTATTATTTGGAGTTACCGAGTCATTATTTTGAGAAGAATTCTCATAACGACTATATCTTTTCACTGATTTACTTGAGTGTTTACCTCTCGATGTAAAAATCAAACATCCCTCTCATTAGCAACACCTGTGTGCCCGTGACACGACGACTGCAGGTGATGACCTACTCCCCCATCTGTTACGGAAATTCAGAGTGAATATGCACCCCTAAATATTATACAACCGAAATAATATTAATCTTGTTGGAGTTTACAAACCGTGTTTACTAAACATGGGGAAGCCCAGTGAGTTGTGGCCGGGAAGACGCGCTGACACCGGGAAGCAGTACGTTGTGACTGAGGAGCTCCATTCTGCGGCTTTGTTGTGATTTTTCAACTTATTACCACCTTTGGATTACCAGCGGGAAAAAAAACAAAACAAAAGAGGTGAGTTATGTTTTGCTTTTGCTCTGGAGTTCATTTCTTGCTCCTTTATGAATGAAGTAATGTTTTATCTGTGTGTGTGCTGGGGAGCCATAACCTACTATACTTGTTGTGAAATGTGTTGTGGTCAAGGTTGGCAGCTAGCCGTGTCATTAGCCGGGCAGCTAATATCTGCAGGGTGGGTTCAGTGGGAGAGCAACCCTTTATGTTGTGTTGTTAGTTGATGTTAGTATGTGTGAGGCATGGCAAAACCTGTTTTTCTAGTTATTGTAGTGAAAACAACAGATCGATAAAAGCTCTGCTCCAAAGAAATATTACATCATCATGTATGATTTTTTTTTTTTTTTCATTTTGATTGGAATCAATTTGTAGATGACATGTTAGAGAAGAAGGTCTAACTTCTACCAAATCAATCACCAATAAAGTTATGGACACTTCTCTAAAACTCATTCATAAAGCATATCCAGCTAAATATTATGTTTTAAAAAAGATTCAAATGAAACATTGATGTGAGTTGTAGTTTTTTTGTTATCAATGTTCAGAAACTATTATACATTTATTTTGACAGTTGTTAAGATATTCTGGCAAACTTTGTGCTTTTATTGAAAAATGTTGAAAAATTCAGAGAAATTTTATTTTACTTTGAAGAAAATATTATTTGGTGTCACGGAAAATAACAGAAACATCCTCATTTGCGCATGACTTCTTCTATTATTATAATTATAAAAGCATTATACCAACTTTTTCTTATTGTTTTGTCAGTAAAACAAAAAAAAAAATCAGACGGACTGTTACAGGCAACTGAGGAGGGCCTCATTTTATTATTAGTACCTGCTCAGTCATTGATAATAAAGAACCATTCATTCAATTTTCAAATAGATTCTTGAGCTTGGAAGCAGCACATGACAAAACAATGACTCCATAAGGCATAACAATAGAATTAATACAAGAAAGGTTCATTGGAGATGATATCTGTGTGTGTGCCTTCCATATCTGTAACTGAACATAATGATGTCAGCAGAGACCTGGTGCTGTACAGCTGTATGACAGGTGATGACAGGTGATGACAGCTGGCTTGTGTGTCTGTACGCCTGTGTGTCTTTTTAAACAACATGAATTTTAGGCCGCTCATACAGACCCATAAGGGCATTTGCACTTTATTTCACCATGTTACAACCTTGTAAGACCAGATGTTCTCACTTGTGCAGTCTGTGACTTGCCATCTCGAGCGAAGACAAGATGTACTACAGTAGAAAAGATAATGAGGGCCTCTCTAGGGTTTTTGACCTCTAAATAGACACATGTCTGACTTCAATCTAATCAGATTTTTTCCCTGAAGGAGGAGATTTAAGGAAATTATGATGAAGGTGAAGCTTAATATCAGGCTAACTCTCTGTAGAATTAAATAACAGTGGAATTAAGCTGCCTCTCATTCAGTTGGGGACACTCCGAAGAACACCAGGGACTCCTTAGAGCTTCAGTCATTTAGTTGTTATTAACTTAAGAGTGAAGGTGAGTTTATATGCACGTGGACTGCAGATACATCTGATCTGATAGTTCTAGATTTGTTTGAACACTTTGCGGCTGGATATCAGAAACTGAAATAGGGCTCAGAGGAAATTGCAGCTGATCCAGTACAGTGGAAAGTGCATGCAGCCATCTTCAAATATCAGCCGTCTCCAGAGAGAGGTCATCATCTCAAATATGAATCTTGTTTGAGGAATGAGAGGGGAACAGCGGCAGGGAGTTAGGTGGGCCGGTGCGGACGGACAGACACACTGAGACACGGCTCCGCACTCTACTACGACTCTCTCCCTTCTCATCAAGACTGTCAGTCAACTGGATAACACAGAGAATGGGGAATCAGCAGCGTCAGCGAGGACGTGATGGAGAAACTCTGCAATGCCTGACCCTCCTCTACCCCGGCACAAGTCTCCAAGGCTCTTGTTGCCATGGACACTGTGAATGAAAGTCTGTTCAACGCAGTGATGTAGCTCTGCATTGCCTTCACACCAAGCAGTCAAGCATTTGGTCTATTTAAATATTATTATTATTTTGCATATATGCTATTCCATTTAGATAGGATAAACAGAATTGAATATTTAATACATTGTATTTAATGAGGAGTACATAAAACTTAAAACTTAAAGGTGCAGTGTGTAGAATTTAATGGGCCCTAGAAATGAGTGTATAATCACGTGAAAATATGAATCATTGTGTTTTTGTTACCTCAGAATGAGCCTTTTATATTTACATAGGGAGTCTCCTTCTTTGGAGGTCGCCATGTTTCTACAGTAGGCCACAACAAACAAAACAAACACTGACTCCAGAGGGACGTTTTGTTTTGTTCTTGTGGGTTTTGCAGAGGGGATGGTGGGATTCAGCTATTGTAATCTCAAACCTCACTGCTAGATTTCACTACTTACTGGTTTTTATTATGTTTTTTTTTTTTTTGACCGTTTGGGGACAGCAGAACAAACTTTAAACACAACATGTGACTTATCATCTTATAAAATTATTAGCAATGTTGTGTCATCAAACAGTTGCCTCTTTACATCTCCAGCTGACATTGAGCAACATTAGCATTCAAGTGGAGTAGAGTCATTTTTCTGCCCCTCTGCTTAATATAATTCCAGTCTTTACTCTTTTTAGCAGCTAATGCTATATTGACCAACTAGTCTCTAAGTTTGTAGGTAAACAGCTGCTTGAAACAAAGGTTGACAGAAATGAAATTCATAGGTAAGAAAACCACAATAGTAAAGTAAAAGATGCTGAAATGGAAGTAAATGCAGAGTCAAATAGTGATTCTTGTTGGGTTTGTCATTATGAGTGAGGTCTTTCACTCCCTCGACCCACTGTTAATGTAAAAGTCTAAAGATTTTATTTATATTACATATTTATATTATTTGTAATGTTAGCTGTGTCATGACAACTATTGACTACATGATCACAGTATGACAACTACATGATCACAGCACCACATACTTTATGTCAGTATTGTGTTGGCAGCAACAAAATAAAGAATGTATAAAGGGAACTGGATGCAGCATCAGAGGTGGGGCCTGTGATATAATGTTGGCTGCATCCATTATTATTTTTATACATGTTTGGCTGTGGTGCTAAAAAAAAGTATCCACTGAGTTACAGACAGTCTATTTTACAATACAAGTCTATGGGAAAAAAGTCTGTGTGGGCCTAGCATCACATCACCTCCCAGTTTTGAAAAAAAACTTTCAACTATGACTTGGATAAAATAAAATAGAATAATCCAACAAGTTCATATATTACGCATGTTGTCGAGCCTTTGTTGAAGCTACACTTTTTTTTTGTAATTTAATCCCAGACACCTTTTTGACATATTTTCATATTTTCACCAAAAGAGAATGTTCAGCATCATGCGTACATACAGCTTGAGCATCAGATGTTTTAATTTTCAGCTCATTTCAGTAATCAAATCCGACTCTTACTAGCGAGGGTCTTCTATTCCCCAAAAGAGACCGTCTTATCAATGTTAATGAGGGGTGGGAATGAAGTTCTCTGTCTCTTTCCATTTCTCTGTGCTCAACTGCCTTTGAAGTGAAACAATTCTGTCTGGCAGAGCAGCAAAATAAAATAATATTAAAAAAAAAGAAAAAAGAACAAACTCTTGATGTTTCCTCAAGATGTGATTAAACTTGATTTCTAATCCTGAAGCCGTGAAGAAGCCTTTTTCAGATGTTCATTACTTTATGAAGTTGCAAAGATAATAGTTGTTTTGGGCGCTTTTATTTGCCTCAATCAGGGCATTGTCAGCGCTTCAGCTGGTAATCTTCTGTCTGAAATTGATTACAGACGCGAGAGAAACGAGAGCGGGAAGGATCGGTTCAGCCTTGGCGAGCTCCATCACCCCACCCCACCCCTGCCCTGCTCTGGCAAGTATGAACAGATTTAGCATAAGCAAATATAAATTGCTATGAATGTCTCACAATTACCTGGATCTCTGCTGTAATTTGTCCTGATCTTCAATGTTCTTTGATGCCATCATGTAAACAAAGAAAAACAATTGAGTCCATGCTTTTATGAATTTAGTTTGGATTAAACACACAGTTTAAGGATGTGCTAGGCCCCTGTAGATTATTGTACATTCCAGGCTAAGAGATAATTGCAGCCAAGTAATCCAAACAGTCTGATAATGATCATATTTTGGCAAGAGGTGCTCTTGGTTTTGTTTGGCTATCAACAGAATGAAACACGTGTTGATTAGAAGCAATATGAGGGGACTAAAAGAAGGATATGCTGCATGGCAACAAAAGCTTCTGTTGAGAGATTTTGGGAACAAATATTAAAAAAGAAAAAAGTTCCAACACCAGCGCTTTTTCTCTGTAGAAGGAGTTGTACTGCAGAGCTCGCAACACAGACCCCAAAGTGACAAATCTGCAGCCCTCTTCTGCACTTTGTAACATTTGTTTTCATGGTGTCCACAAGAAGAAAAAGTCATTGAACAAAAAGTGGTTGTGGAATTTTTTTATTTCATTTTTTTAACAGAGAATTGTGGACAGACGAGAAAAAAGTTGAACTTTGGTGTAAAGAAAAAGATAACCCTGTTACTTTTAGTAGAAAAAGCAATGCATACATCAACAGCCCTAACGTCATGTAAAGCTGTGAAGTATGAGGATGAAGGTTGGGAGCCTCGGGATCCGGATGATCCACAATGATTGAACAATCAATAAATTCCAAGTCGTAGGAGGAAACACTAGAGAAGAATATGAAGGTAATTGTGAGCCAGGTTATACAGTTTATCTGTATATTGTGTGTCAACAATGGGGAGACTGATGGATTTGCATTTTGTGAATGACTTAAGTCTGAGAGCTAGAGGCTGAATGATAAGAGGATAAAGTTATATTCAAATATTCAAATAACTTAAAAGTGTTTAATTCATGAAAAATTAATTCTGGTAGATAACAAAAAAAAGGGAAGAAGCACTTTGAGGATCTTCTAACCCTGACTGACGTGTCCTTGATGGAGGAGCTAGGTAAAGTTTGATGAGTCAGGGGGAACTCTCACTTACAGCCCTAGTAGAGGTGTTAGTGTGTATGAGGTATGCCCTGAGATGCTGAAGGTAGTGGACATTGTTGGGTTGCTATGGATGTGCTTTGATCAACATTTAATAGCGAGCAAATACCAGTAAATCTATGCAGGACTAATGAAAGGCGAGCTTTTGTAAGTCAGGTTCGATAGAGAAGCAACACCGACTGGAGCGAGTTAAGAGAATTTTCAAAAAGAAGGTCACCCACAGGTATCGCACGTGCACACTGAGCAAGTCGATGTATTTCCTCTGATGTTCCCCAGCTGTTTAAAGCCCGTACTGATGAAAGCTGGAGACCTGTGCTGCGTGCCTGAGTCTCTTTTGTAGCCATCTAAGACTTGATGTTTTCAGACTTGACATGAGATGATATGAGATGTTTTTGTTGGCATATAGCATGTATGAAGTGGACTGGAGTTATGGTGCTGTGTTTTCATTGATTAATTGATCAATTGTTGGCTTATAGAATGTGAGGGTTGATACTTTCAGATATGTAAAGTGTACAGTATACATCTTATTGTTCTACGTCATTTACTTGAGAAGCTTTATTAGAGGTCTGCATCTAGTTAGTAATGAGATCCAGTAATCCAGTATCTGCGGTGCCATAAATGCTCACATCAGAAAGATTGCAAATGAGTGTAATTTAAGCAGCAAGTCTGTTTATTTACTCTGATGTTTAGTAGGTGTTATTGCTGCAGTGCGCTCCCATGAATTTTTAGCTTTTGATTAATAAGCTCCACCATGTAGAAGCTACCCACAAACACACAAAAACAAAAAATTTGGAACCCCCCGCTGATGTGGCATGATCTGAAATGAGCCCTGTACAACTCAGCGAACTGAAACCGTGCTTCACGCTAGCTTTGCTTTTATTTTGCATTAAAAAAAAAACCCCCAAAAAAAGCTAACGTTAAAACAAACAAACAAAAAACGGCAATATTTTCAGCCAGAGAAACACAGGTAATTCGCAAGAGGTCACAAACTTATTCTCATAAATGTAGGTGATGTTAATCAAATCAGCAAGCCCATGTTAAATATAAAAAACCCACATGAAAAAAAGGGTTCTAATTAGCCTCAGAAGTAGTTTCTCAGAGACCACCGAGGTCAGGGTGAGCTCCTCTTTCTGCACTGGAAATGGCAAAATTAACATGTGCGTCATAAGTTGAAGTCCAGCTGACGAGAGATTCTACCACTAGATAATTATGTGTTTTAGTCATTTAACTACTGGTTGTATAGGTAGGAATGGTGATGACACAGCCACAAAGCATGGGAAAGAAATTTTCCCAGTTCATAAATGTTCCAAACAAACCATAAAAAAAGACTGTTCCTATTTCTGGAACATATAAACTATTATACTGTGGTGCTGGTACTAATATAAATATCTTAACAGGTATATACTGTAACATGCTTTACCTCCCCCTACCCCCACAGAAAAGTATGCAGTCAAATTGAAACTGAGGTGCAACAGAGCTCCACTATTCCTGCGACAACTCCATCCACAATATCTGCACTATTTCCAGCCTTTGTATAAGAAAATTTCAGAACCTCAGGCTTTAAATCTGTTGTGTGCCAATCTGATGTGTGATATGTTGCTCACACAGCCAAATTACACAGTCCTTTTTCGCTGGTAGTGGAGAAAAAAAAAAGTCTGATAAGACTGGCTTACAGCAAACTGACAGCGGAACAAAGATGGTTCCTAGTGCTGTAATAATAACGGAAAAACCAAGACATCTCAAGCCAAGGATCACACAACTTGTTTTCTGTAAACCTGAGCCAAAAATGGAGGGAAAAGATCAAATGTAATCATGCGTCCAGTAGATAAAGCATGATTACTGATTACATGATCTACTGTAAAGATTTGTCTTTTTATTGTAATATAGCAGTCACAGTGAAAAAGGAATCATCACTAAACCGCAGTACATGCTCTGAATTAAAAGGTAAATCCTCTCCCTGCATGCATTTGTCAGACTCCAGCCTGTTATGTTTGCCTTACATGCAGCCACCAGAGGGCAATGTGTAAGTGCACAGCCTCCTGGGCAGCTACTGCAGCACATAATCACATGAGACTCTGTGCACTAATCTATTCTATTTGTTATCACTGTAAGGCTGCCAGTTTCACCACTGTGG